>JAUUDZ010020813.1:0-11022 GCA_032361705.1 Panulirus versicolor | reverse complement strand
TTTCTATATGAAACTGTACAATAATGTCTTCTTTAGAAATTGTATAATTCCTTCCATGCATATGTACATGTAAGGAGTTTCACACTTCTATTACATTTAATGGCAATGACAAAACTATTTTTTTTCTTATTGTAGGACTCTACAGAGGACAAGGTCCAGAAGTTCCTTTGCAATGGTGATGACCGTAACATTGTCCAGGTGTATGTGGCTGGAAAATGTCTCATCAACAACTGGAACTATAGTGGATGAGTTAAATGCTATGAAGACTTCTGCAATTTACTAAACCTACCTCAGCCCCATGGCCAACACTATCCAGTGCCCATTTCTCAAGGTTCACTCCTACTTTAAATGACTCATCCCTCTCCCCTGTTAAACTTAATCACTTTACTCTCATTCACTTTTAATTCTTAACTTTCTGCTTTCATACACTCTCCCAAACTCAGAAACCTGCTTCTGCAGTTTCTCACTTAAGTCTGCCGGCAGTATCATCAGAAAACAACTAACTAACTCATTTCCCAAGATCCTCCAACCACTACAGACTGCATATCTGCCCCTCTTCACCATTTTCTGCATACGGAGGAAGTGCCATGAAGAGATGAAGAATGAACTTGTTTCCAAACTTCCAGTCTCTAGTTATCATGAATAATGTACTGAAACTAGAGTCCTCTTTCCATGGACAAGCTCTATAGACCTAGTGTGAATGGAGGTTTTGGTCTCATTTAATGACTCATATACTAAATGAATCATCAATAATCTTTTATATAAGCATGAAAGTTCTTGTTCAAGTCACAATGCCAGATATGGTTGAGGATCTGTATCAATAAAGTGAGAGGTTGTATGCACCAGATTACCCAATTGTATTAGTAATAAAGGAAATGGCAGGTTGTATGACCAGATTACCCAACTGTATTAGTAATAAAGTAAATGGCAAACACATTTTGAATGCATTAATTGTAGGAACTACAAAATCACTCCAGAATGAATACATATGTCTTAATGATCAGATACAGAATGGCAGCTATTTCTCCCAGTGATGTGTTCCATGTATGAGATGCAAATTATCTATCTATTCTGTTTTAAGCTATCTAATCTTCATGTCAAATTGAGTTTACACTTACCTGAAGAGCATTTTGTCAAACATACATACATGAAATATTACTAAAAGTCCTCAAATCAACATATTATACATATAAACAAAAACAAATTGGAAATGGTTTGACACCTGCTACATCAGTTTGCAAGAAACTACATAAAACATACATTATATCAAAACCTACTGTCATCAAATGTTTTCAGTAATAGTTTACTATCATGGTATTATAAAATTTCAGAGTTCAGATGTCCAAAGGAGGTAGTGAAATGCCCAATGTATGACCTTAGCAGTCAGGTAACTGACCAGTCGATCTCATGTTTGGCATAGCCTGCACTTACTCCTCACAGGTGCAAATGTCATTAGTATACTATTTCCATTTAACATGAATGTTCAAAGCAAAACTGCATGTTATATAGATTCAACAGACCAAATTATGTTATTTGCGTGGTTCAAGATGTTATTAGTCTTACAATGTATTCCTGAACATGGAATTATAAAACTTGAAGTAGAACCAAATATGACTGTGACATGATTATATTACTTCTTTCATGTTTTACATCAAACTCTTATGAATGCAGGCTGAAAAATGGGTGGCATCAAAATTGAATGAATGTAAAGTAGCATCACAATTGGAAATCTTCAGAAATCTTCCAACAGTTGCCAATGGAAGTCTAAAGAATCTCACACAAAGATCCACTGGTAAGGCTTATCCTAACAAATTTTTAAAATGTCTATTGCTACTGGCTCAGTGCAAGACGGAAGCAAAGGTCAAAGTGGATGATGAATCACTGCAACCAGAGACAACACAGATAAAGTAAATACATTGACATTCACTGCATGCTGGTATCCATAGAAGCAGCTTATGTGAACTATGTGAAGAGATTTAGGACTGCATCCCTATCAAAAAATCAATATAACTTTTCTATAAATCGGTTAGATACATAACTTTTTTCTTTCAATTTTCATAATTCACATACTTGTACAACTTCAACTGTAAAATAAAATTTGTCTGAATAAACAGCCAAGTCATCTTTCTTACACAACCCCATGGCTAATAACATCTTTGAGAGCTAACCTGTATATGCTCTTAATATGCACAAGCTTATTACTAAGACTGCAGAGGAGAATAAGAAAAACACAATATGTAGTTATTTAATGAAAATTCCTTACCATGCAATCTGGTAAGTTCAATAAAAAAAAATTGCAAAAATAAGTAGATAATAATACATCATATATTCCAAATAGAAGAGAATACTTGATGATGAACAACAGTTGTCTTTATTACATTATGATATGATAAATACAAGATATTTGCTATATCAATTTAGGACTCCAGTTATATGCTAAGCATATACAGTTACACAAGTTTTAAATGTCCTATGACATAAAGTATCATGACTTGTGCAACTTCACTCTAATTAGAAAAATCAAATTTTAAACAACGAAAAATGTAGCCCTGCCATAAGTGATCCATTCAATATGAATGCTTAAGACCATTTGTCCTGCTTGGTTCACCGCAGAACATACCTCATAAACAAACTAAATATTCAAGAGTCCTTTTCTTAGGAAGGCATCACACACATAGATACTTACCTAATCATACTATCCATATATCCAAACCACTTTAGGATTCAGAATGATAAACTCTGAATATGTCTGAGAGCCCATTTCTTAGGCGGGCTTCACACACACATAGATACTTCCTCATTTTATTCGACTTGTACCATCCATAATTCCAAATCCCCTTAGGATTTGAAACAATAAATTCTTAATGAGTTCGAGAATCCTTTTCTTAGTTGGCTTCACACACATAGATACTTCCTCATTTTGTCACATCTAACTGTACAAGCCATATATCCACACCCCCTTAGGATCTGGAATGATAAACTCTAAATATGTTCCAGGTGTCCTTTTCTTATGAAGGCTTCACACATAGATACTTCTCCAGTCTATTCTTAGTGATCACACCATTAATACATTCAAACCACTGTAGGATTCTGAATGATAAACTATTAATATGTTCGAGGGTCCTTTTCTTTAGCAGGTTTCACACAAACAGATGCATCCTCAATTTGTCCTTACTAATCAGTAAAAATGAATCAAAAGATAATCTCTACCTACAATAGAAGAATAAAATGCAAAATTTCCCTTACCTTCTTCAACATGTTTAACTTGGAACTATAACTTATTCTTAACAGTAAGCATTCACCATTTTTTCTTCTGATTACTGCTTTTGTGTATGAACTCATGTTCTCATGACTGAATAACTGCTTGAAAAGTAGTCACCACTAATTGAAATTTCAAATCTAAATGATTGCATGAGGATAAGTAGTCACCACCAATTGAAATCTTCAATCTTGAGTCTAACTGAAATAGCAAATACTGCGAAGACAAATATAATGCACAAAAGAGAAGATACTCGACCAACCTGACCTTAATTCAATTTGAACGTAAATGACCTCAGCAAGATTCTACTTCACCATAAATGATGTTACCGAGATTCTACTTCTACCAGCCACTTAAAATCCACTTTTCTTATACCTTTAAAGAATCTGCTTCTGTGCTTGTTGAAATTCCCTCATCATTATCTTGGGCCTCCACTGATAAATGGGGAAGTGACATCACTTCCTTCCCAAAAGTTTCTGGCAGGAACCTAGAAAGGAAATATTAATATTCTTCAGACATAATGCAAGACTTTTATGGAAGAGAATTCATGTGAATGGCAGACTAAGCCTTATCACTTCAGGAAAAAATGTTTCTGTCTTTTGTAGAACCCTTTCTTTATTAAGAAAATCTTTTCTTTGTCTTTTTGGACACTTCTTCCTTCTGATAATGATGTTGTCTCTACCATTTACAAACCTTCTTGCCCTGGCAACCTTCCACCTTGAAGTTTTTTTCAATCTATGCATACTGGGGATAGGGGAGAAAGAATACTTCCTACGTTTTCCCTGCATGTCATAGAAGGCAACTAAAAGGGAAGGTAGCGGGGGCCGGAAGTCCTCCCCTCTCGTTTTTAATTTTCCAAAAGAAGGAACAGAGAAGGGGGCCAAGAGAGGATATTCCCTCAAAGGCTCCGTCCTCTGTTCTTAACGCTACCTCGCTAATGCGGGAAATGGCGAATAGTATGGGAAAAAAAAAAAGCATCCTATAGGCTGCATTTAAATGCAGTACTAACACATGCTTGCAATATGTCTTATGATCTCTGAAATAAATATAAGAGTACTGAATATACAACCTAACTACTTAACATCCATCAAATTTTCCCTCTTCTACTCTTTTCCTTCCAGGTTTTTTAACTGAAGTTCTTTTATAAACTTGCAAAGATTCATTCACAGAGAATAGTATTACAATGATCGTGATGATCTCATAGAACCTGCACAATTTAAGTTCAAATTACAAAAGAAAACTTTTTCATTTACGGAAAATCTAAATCAAAACGTAAATTAATCTAAATCAAAACATCAAAATAATCTTACCTATATATGAAGATGAAGAGCAGGCAACTGGAAGTTATGAATAACATGAAGGAAAGTTCTCCAAGTATCTCTTGGATCAACGGAAATGTGATACCCACGATGAGATTGCTCAACCAGTTAGTTGTACCACTAAGTGATAACCCCACAGACCGAGGGCCCACAGGAAACAGCTCTGGCAAAATATTTCTGAGGCAATGAATGGATCTCATGACAAATCAGGTTACAATCACACTTCAATTTTTTTTTCAAAATTTATCACCATGAAGAAAAATATCACTTTCTTTTATTAAAGTATTTCCATACAGGTAAAATTAATAATGTGTGCAAAGTCCTGGCAAAATATATAACCATATCTTTAACTCTATCCCTGGGATAGGGTAGAAAAAATTCTACCGACGTATTCCCTGTATGTCATAAAAAGCGACTAAAAGGGGTGGAAGCGGAGGGTTTTAAGTCCTCTCCTCCTGTTTTACTTTCCAAAAGAAAGAACAGAAAATGGGGCTAAGTAAAGACTTTTCCCTTACAGAAAGGGGGTCTAGGGAGAGTTTTTCCCTCTAAGTCTCAGTCATCTGTTCCTGACACTACCTTGCTACTGCACGACAGGGTGAAATTATATGAAAAAAATCTTCCACTCTATCCTCAACACCCCTATCTAATCAACAATGAAAAAATCTGCTTCCCAAAAGCAGGAGATATTGCATATGTGGCATAGTCATTTTTCTTGCAAGCAGCTATTTCATACCTTTATCAGTCCAAAGTGGAATCAAATTATTTCCTTCTCATTGATTCTCTAGGCATCACCTCTCTTCCATACTTCCTCTCTGTCTGCCATGCTACTGCTGTTCTCTCCCTCTTTTACAGGTATTATTTTGGCCACTGCTCTCATTTTGCTGCTCTCTTCTTGTTTTACAAGTATTATTTTGGCCAGTGCTTTCATGGTGCTGCTCTGCCCCTTTCTTACAGGTATCAATTTGGCCACTGCTATCTTGAGCTGTCTGCACAAGTCCCTACCATCAAGGCTTGAACCCAAGACAACAACAGTTTCTAAACGAGATTAACCATGTGAAGACTGACTATTAGGATATCCCCTTCTCCCATTGAACAGTTAGCTGTGGAACTCTCTTCCTTCATTCATCTTCCCCTCTCCCTATAAAACATCTAAAGATTTTGGGGACAGGACGTCTCTCGACACACAGGTAGGTAATAAAAAACAGATGATTACACATATATACAATACCATGGCATGCTTTCTACTTACCAGTAGCAATCATGAATGGGACAGGTCCAAGGCCCATCCCATACACCAAAACATAAAATATGAGAGCAGCAATGGCAACATATGGTGCATATGAAGACATAGGAATGAGTCGAAGGGCCACCATCAGTACAACCTGACACAGGATGCAGAGTGCAACAGAGGTGAGAAGAAGGACTCTCCGTTTGCAGTGCCTGTTCAAAAGACATTGTTAAAGTTTATTAGATTTTTGGTTAAATAGGCAAGCTGCGTCTACATCACTACTTAACTTGACATAAACCCAACCTAAATTTAAAAGATTGAAGTCAAAGACTTCAGCATGAAAGGGAATGTTATAATGTATAAGAAATACCACACTGGAAGAAGTGGAGTAACATTCCTCTTTTATATTCCACTAAATTCAAGGGCATACATTAGTTAGTTAAATCTTTTAATCAAACTCCACCAAATTCAAAGGCATACATTATTTAATTAAATTTTCTAATCCAATTAAGTTCTGTTAGAATAGTAACTCTTTCAAGTATATCATTCATGAGGGCAGGAGAGAAAGAACACTACCCAAGTATCTCGGGCGTGTCACAAGAAGTAAATATGACTCAAGGAGCTGAAAATCCTCTCCTCCTGTATCATCATTTTCCAAAAGCAGGAACAGAAGCAAGAATATCCCTTTGAAGGCTTTTTTCTTGATACTACCTCAGTGAGATGGGAAAGACTTTTTTCATACAAATTCACCATTTCCTGCACTAGCAAGGTAGTATCAAAAACAGATGGCTGCGCCTTGGAGGGAAAAATCCTCACTGACAAGTATTTACACACAAAAAAAAAGTGGTTAACATATTTCAAAGTACTTAGTACAAATATCTTACTTGATAAGGGGAACCGCAAGTATGCTTAATGCAAAATTGATGATTCCAGCACCAATTGAAGCAATCTGGCTTTGATGCAAGTCCAGTCCAGCAGTCCGAAAAATTAGTGTTGAATAGAAGAATACCTTAAGAAAAGCAAAGCTGTTAAATAGAGTACAGCAATGCCTTATATCATCAATAACGCAAATACATAGCATAAATTATTATCTGACAACAATAAAAGTGCAAATGAATTTCAAGTGAGTTACTAAAATCAACATCATCAATGATGCTATTCATCTACACTTGACACATCACACAACCTATTTATTGGTTGTACAAAGTCACATTTGATGTATCTTGTCGGAGGAACAGAGATATGCAATCAATAAAAATTTCAACAGACATTTCATTTCATTCAATCTATACCAAGTGAAAGATTTTTTACCAAAGTAAGAAAATAGAATAATACACGTTTTATGAATCTGTATTAACATATTTGCTTACTAGTCCATATAGTGCTCTCTTTCTTTCTCTTCAGTAGAATTGAAATTATTATCTTCCACTTTTGCAAATCTTCTTTAATCATTTGGCTTAATTTTTGCATGATCCATATGATACTATGTTTATTGTGTTTATGGCTGGAATACATACTGCAATAATCTCACATTCACATATATTCCTATTCATTACACCTGTCAGTAGTCTCCATCTGCTTTGCTATAATGCAAAAGAAAAGTCACCCTTGGCAAGGCTGTATCATTGTCTGCTGACAAAAGGGGGTACAACCTCATCAAATAACTTCTCACTCTAAATCTAAGCACAGTGTGTGCAAGAAGCTGACATGAATGAGTACTTGTTCCAGTAATAATGTATGGAGACAAAAACCCAAGTGTATGTTAATAAGGATAGATGGAACAAAATATGAGTAACAGGGATGGATAACATGCACAATGTTTCTGGAGTTAGGAGGATAAACATAAGAAAGAATAAAAATGAGAAGGTTTGTGGTGTGAAATAGTCAAGAAAATATACACCAGGAAAGTAAATGTTGCAAGAAACAGACCACAGAAGAGACAAATAAGTGTACAGAGAAGTGCTCAAGGCTAAGGATATTTTAGAAGATGCTGGAGAAATTATTGGAGATCGGATGCAATGGAAACATTCAATGCATGGAAGTGGCATGAATAGAGAACTGGTCCCACTTGGAAAATCAATTTCATTTGTAAAGGGAAAAAAGTGATGAAGACCTTGTTTCACTTTAATCCACTGAGCATGGGTTATGAATGTGATATATGCTGAGGTTGTATATGCCTCATTTGCACTATTAATGTGGAAATGGTAATAATCTATATGAAGAGAACAGATAGAGAGATATACAGATATATAGACAGACAGATAGATAAATGAATAAACAGAAAAACATGCATACACTGTCTTCCTGGGATCAAACCCATTTAGATTCAAATCCTGGTCATGGCAGCCAGTTCACAGCTAACTAAACTGTTCATCTCCACCTATTGGCTGGTAGATAAAATATGTACTTGACATAATCTAGGGTGTGTGTGTGTGTGTGTGTGTGTGTGTGTAAATATATACGAATAATGACATTGTACATATTTACAAGGTTAAGACGGGGGCAACACAAGTGTAAATTCTCTCTCCACAACACAGACAGTAACACCAACTAAGAGACAGGCTGAGAGATTTATTAAAACACTTACTTTTGTCCTACATTCAATCTTTTTACACTCAGTTAAGAGCACCTGCTTAAGTACCAGAATCTTAAACAAATACTTGGAGTGTTGCTACTGGAATCACAACACTTGAGAACATTAGGATGATAGACACCTAAAATGAATGGGGAAGATTTTGCATGTGCAATCATGCTGTGACATGTGACAGGGTAAACAATTACACAGGAATCTTAAAAGAGCTTCATTTTGCAACCACACTTAATTTTAGGTTTGATGGACAAGAAAAATATCTGGTAGTACCTAAATATACCCTTAAACATATACAAATTCAAATTCACTTACAGCATTAATACCAGAAAACTGTTGGCCTGCATTAAATGTGATGCAAATCATTAATGACATCCTGTATCCATGGGACTGCAGCACTCTCAAAAGTCCCCATGCTTTCCCATGGTGAGTTTTACTTCCAGCGCTGGCGAGCATTCTCAATGATGACACTTCTACTTCAATGTATTTTTTGTCTCCACGTAAGCGTTGCAATTCTGGCAAAGATCAGCAGAATCAAAATGACTTCTAATTTTTCTTACAATTTTGGGAGATAAACATAGAACAAATGACATGAAATGCAAGCCTTTACTGTTACAAACCCCTAACATAAAAGAGTAATTTTTCTTAATATTTTTGGATATAAACATTAGACAAATGACATGAAATGCAAGCCTTTACTATTACAAACCCCTAACATACAAGAGTATCTCATAACTGGTGCTACTAGATATAGTTCAACTA
The DNA here is from genome assembly GCA_032361705.1 of Panulirus versicolor. NCBI lineage: Eukaryota > Metazoa > Arthropoda > Malacostraca > Decapoda > Palinuridae > Panulirus > Panulirus versicolor. The sequence goes on along the minus strand of JAUUDZ010020813.1, from coordinate 1,867 downwards.
GTGGCATCAGCTGTCAAGCTACAAAAGTATCATGGAATTATCTTAAATAAAGATATGCACAGACATACATGCTATGGCCATCCCCTTGAGGGAATTCCAAAAGGGAGTAGGCATCAGAGATATAAATAGATTTTTTTTTTCATACTATTCGCCATTTCCCACGTTAGTGAGGTAGCGTTAAGAACAGAGGACTGTGCCTTTGAAGGAAATCCTCACTTGGCCCCCCCTCCTCTGTTCCTTCTTTCAGAAAATCAAAAATGAGAGGGGAGGATTTCCAGCCCCGCGCTCCCTCCCCTTTTAGTTGCCTTCTACGACACGCAGGGAATACATGGGAAGTATTCTGTAACTATGTAACCTGGTCTGTGAGCAAACTTCCCTTAGTGAAAGTCTGGTCTATCAGGTAGTTTGATGCTTTAATTCTCTATCTATTCTAGTGTTATGCAACTTGGCTGGTATTGTATATCTTGGAAGATACAAATTCTATCTATCAACCTGTCTATCTATCCCTCAAGGGGAGGCCATGACAAAAAGGTCTCCATAAGTTCTCTTTTGAGAATTAATATGGTTATCAAATAGTACTTATATGCAATATAATCATATATCCCAGGGCACCTTTCATGACATTCCTGCAAATCTGAGGCAGCACTCAACACTAGACCAGGGAAATGATAAACCCATTTGGTGTCAATATGTCACTGATGACTCTACACTCGTTTCTGTCCAATGATGATGTTATAGCTTTGTCAAAGGTGGCTTATCTGCTGTGTAACTACTTGCAGGAAGAGTTCGACAGCATCTATGAGGGTATATATACGTAAATACATAACCCCATAATCCTTTTTATGGGTCTCCTGCAGCTTCAAGACGGTGCTCCAACTAGACCAGGGAAATGATGGCCTTCTTTAGGATGCAAAATTCAATGATAGGAATGCACTCCTTTACATGATGACACAACCTTCTAAAGGTACCATTTCTCTCACAGTGTTAGGAGAAATCAGGTCGGGGAGGTAATGTGAAGTGAGCGGGTTAAGGATAAACGAGAAAAAGTGGTAAAAACCTTAAATAAGATGAAATGTAATGAAGCAGCTGGAGTGGATTGTGCTGTAGTTGAATTTCTTAGGAATGGGGTGACTGTGTTGATGCTAGGTCAGTTAGGATTTTCAGTGTATGTATAGATCATGGTGAGGTGACTGATAATTGGTAGAATACTTGTATAAAGCCACTGCATACGGGAGTGAGGTAAAGCAGATGCCTGAATTTGAGTGTACCTGGAAAGTCGTATAGGAGAATGCTGAAAGAGAGGATGGTGGCATATGCAGATCATCAGACTGGGGAGGAACGATGTGGTTTCAGGAGTGGAAGAGGAAGTTCAAATCAAGTTGTATAAATGCAAGGCATACATTATAGATGAGAATGCATGGAAGACAGAGAATGTGTTGGAAACATCTAAGGACAAATTGCAGTGTGAGGAAGGTTGACAGTAAGTAATGATGGGATAGAAAATGTGTTAATAACATAAGTAAGGTTGACAGATCTGAAGGGAGTGTGCTGAAATACATATGGAAAAAATGAATGAGAAGAAGTTGACAAAGGGCATGTATGTGTCAGAAGCCAGGGGGAAAGGGAAAGACCAAATTGGGGAATGCAGGATGAAATGATAAAGTTTTGAATGTTTGGGGCTTGAACATGCAAAAAGGTGAGGGGCATGCATAGGTAATGAAGTAATGTGGAATAGTAAGGGCAACATGCTGTTAATGGACTGAACGAGGGCATTTGAAGTGTTCGAGAAAATCATGGAACAGTTTGTGGAACCTGGTTGTGGACAGGGGGCTGTAGTTTCAATGAATTAGACATGACAGCTAGATAA
>JAUUDZ010020802.1:0-7500 GCA_032361705.1 Panulirus versicolor | reverse complement strand
GTGTCATTATCACCTCCCACACCACAGTACCACCAACAGATATAATGCCACCATCATCACCATCATCCTTGCTTCACCGTCACCATCAGAGAGATAGAGAGACTCTCTCTCCCCACACCGCCACTATCACCATCAGAGAGAGAGAGAGACTCTCCCCCCCCCCACACCGCCACTATCACCATCAGAGAGACTCTCTCCCCCCACACCGCCACTATCACCATCAGAGAGAGAAACAGACTCTCTCCCCGCACCAGCCACTATCACGACGAGTCACGACATCCACAAGCCTGACTAAACTCCTTTACCATCGTAATGGTAACGACCATAACCATGCCAGTTCCCTCCCCTGGGTATATAGATACCCCTCACCTGACTTGGTGAAGGCTGTAGACGCCAGCCGGCCCCAGGGAAATGTTACTTACCCTCCCGACCTCAGAGTGTTGACGGGTTGGCCCAGAGTCACATTACACCACCGGGGGTCATTAGATCTGTAGACGGTATTGACCTAGGAAGGTCTTACCACCCTCCCTCTGACTTCGGAGTGTTGAGGTGATGGCCGGAACCATCTTACACCCTCCGTGTCAGTAGGTTGTAACGCAGCAGCATCCCAAGGGAGGCGTTGTCCTCCAGATTTAATTAGGCGTGTTGAAGTGAGGACCACAGCCATCGTACACCCTCCGTGTCAGTGCAACTCGTATTTCTACTTGAAGCTGAACTTCACGACTAAAAGTAATGGTTTTCATCCTGACATACACAGCAGTACACAACTACAGCCCCTCGCCCGTACTGTCTTCACACAGGCCCTCGCCCGCACTATCTTCACACAGGCCCTCGCCCGTACTATCTTCACACAGGCCCTCGTCCGTACTATTTTCACACAGGCCCTCGTCCGTGCTATCTTCACACAAGTTCTTTACCATTTTTCCACTCTTTTCAAAAAACTCTTTGAATATTCTTTATATTCTCTCTCTCTCTCTCTCTCTCTCTCTCTCTCTCTCTCTCTCTTTCTCTCTTTTTTTTCGGTCTTTTTTTATTCAGTGCCTGAGCTTGATGAGAAATTCTTTCTGTGACTGCAGCTTTTGTCGCGGAGAAACAGCATCGCCAGGGCTTTCTGCAATGCACACCAGCGCCCTCCTCCAACATCCACTACCATTATCACCACCGCCACACCGCCCCACCCCACCACCATCATGGCACGCAGACTTCCACTTCATCACCGCCAACGTCACCACCACCAACGATCATCGCGCTCGTCACCAACATCAGTCTCCACCACCACCACCACTACCAGGAGACTGTCCCCATCAGATTAATCCTCGCCGCCATTCCCTCTAACATCACCACCATCAGGTATCATCCTAACCACCACGAATCATGAACATCCACACTTTATCTGCCACTTCACCACCAATGTCTATATCGCCATCACCACTAGCCCCAACATATCACACGAGAAAGCCTATGTCCGTTCCATCTATCCTTAACAACAGTTCTGTTCTCACTCGCAACCCATATTAACATCCCTGGATTCACCATATGTAACCAATACGTCTATGAACAAGTTGAACGCGTAGCGACCCATTGTCGCCCCGCAAACGTACCTCCGATTAAGTTTGCTTCTGTTTGTTATTTTGCTTCCCCCAGTCTCAGCTCCATCTGCCTTCTCCACCTCCATCAAGAAACACGTTCCATCAAACATAGGAACAGTTCCCGCCTCCAGCAAGGTGCCCGTCAATGCTCCTGGGCCATGAGCTGACGACATACAGTTGATTACGATGTCTGATGAAGGGGTTCGAACTTCGCGTCCAGTCTTTCTAACAGCTCTGTCACCTTATACCTTCCTCTTCATATCTTATGACAGCTTTTGCCAGCAGTGTGTGGACCACAGTCGTCCCCCCCCTCTCCCACTCATTTGAACCTCGACACTGTTCTCCTTTGCCCCACTTCGGTGCACACACTCAAGAATAACTTTCTGTTTGATGTAATCTTTTTCCCTCCCCCCAACGTCTTTCGTCTGTGAAGCTCCAGGAATAAGACTTGTGCCTTCGCACATTACCCAGGTAGATTACAGTCAATCTGAAGACACATGTTGACCTATGATCCATCACCCTGAACGTACAAGGTAACATATGTTTGCGTATAGTTTCATATGTGGGTCTCTCTCTCTCTCTCTCTCTCTCTCTCTCTCTCTCTCTCTCTCTCAGTAAAAAAAAAAGCAGACTTTATTAACCTGACCACCACCACCACCGCCACTACCCTTAGCATGCCCACTACCACTGCCATTACCCTTAGCATGCCCACAGCCAGCAGTACCACCAAAACTACTACTACAACTGCTACTACTACTACTACTGGCACCAGTAGTAGTAGTGGTTGCAGGAGCAGTAGTAGTAATGATAGTACACTGCCACCGTCAGCGTTACGGCCAACGCCATCATCAATTCTGCCACCACCACCACCACCATCCCTGCTATCACCTCTACCCCGAGCCACATCACCACCTCCATTAACCGTAGCTGTACTATCACCAGCGTCAGGACTCCCACCACCAACACCACCAATGCCCCAACAGCAGCAGTTTTGCTATCTCCAACACCAACATTGTCAACTCCAACGCCACCAATGGTCCCAGAATAGCAACGTCATTACCTTCATCTCCAACATCACTAATCCCCCGGCAGCAGCAACTCAGATTATCATCACCACCACCACCACCATCATTTCTTCCTCCTCCAACTTCACCAGATTTGCTCCCAACACCAACACTTATCACTTCCGTTACCAGCAGCTTTGTTCGCTTCTCCAACACCACCAGCTTTAAGGCCACCACCACAGTCATCGCTAGTTTTACTACCACAACTACCACAGCTGTCACAGGCTGCTTCTACGACACCACCACTACCATCACTGTCTACCACTTCACCGCCCTCGCCACATCTACTTCTACAACCACCGCCACTACCAACACCACACCCACTACTTTCATTGCCACTATGACAACTGTTACCACCATCATCGCTACCAACACCACCACACTACCATCTCTTCCACCACCACTACCCATACTGCCAGTACCCTCACCACTACCCTTACTGCCAGTACCCCCTCCACTAACACTACCACAACCACCACTACCACCCCGCACAATCTCCAACCCCCTACATAACCTTTAGCATCATCTACACGAACCACCATTTGCTACCACTTTCATCACTACTACTCCCAACATCACCAACCTACCACTACATCACAAATTTTTTTCCCCCCATCCGTTACCACCACTTGTACTATATCTCCACTTCGCTCCTCCTCTAGGAACATTTTCTGATGATATTTTCTCATCTTTTAGCAGCCGGCAGTTGAGCAGAAGGGAGGGGAGGGTTGGGAAGGTACCCTCTGCTCTGTTCTCTGTTTTTACCCCATCAAAGATTTCCTTTTCCTTCATATGACCTCGATTTGGACCACTAGGTCTCGTGTCATCTGTCCTCCTCGTGTCCTCCGACCGAGGGTTCATCTCTGTCTCCTCACTCATGTTCTTTCATCTCTCCTTCCATTATCTCTCCTTCCATTATCTCTCCTTCCATTATCTCTCCTTCCATTATCTCTCCTTCTTATCCATATACTCGAGCAGGAGACACGAGACTCACAAGGTCTGGGTTCGTTAAGCAGTGATGGTGGCCCCGAAGCCTCCAAGTTCCGGTGGCTGAACCTCAGAGGGAATTTCTTATCTCGTGGACGAGAGGAAGCTTGTCATGTTCGCCTTAACTGATGTAGCTTAATGAAGCCTTAGCTTTTAGCTTTGGTCGGGAAAAGTTAAGTTATAACAGTTAAGGGAGAAGTGTTTAGAACTGTCGAGTGGTCGACTTTTGAGGGACCAGCCTATAACCAGCCACCATCCTGGATTCAACCACCAGCCCAGAACCAGCCACCAGTCCAGAACCAACCACCAGCCCAGAACCAGCCACCAACCTGGAACCAACCACCAGCCCAGAACCAGCCACCATCCTAGAACCAATCACCAGCCCAGAACTAACCACCAGCCTAGAACCAGCCACCATCCTGGATTCAACCACCATCCTGGAACCAATTACCAGCCTAGAACTAACTACCAGCCTGGAACCAATTACCGGCCCAGAACCAACGTTAACCAACTCAGAACCAACCACCAGCCCAGAAACAGCCACCATCCTGCTAGCAACGATCGTTAATCTCCCAGTGTAGGGGAGCCACTATATTTTCTTACGGAACTGGATAAAATTACTGCAATACAACCCTTCCACCTAGTAGAGTTGTCTGAGGCCAGCAACATGTTATAACCGTAGTTTCCTGTTCTACAATCTTAAATATAGCGACAGTGTTGCCGGTTATTAAGATTATGGAAAAAATTAAGGTTAATGAACGCAAAAGTAGATGAAAAACTTTGGGAAATCGAGAACTTTTGAAAACCTCACTGAATATCCTCCAGCATCTCGTGTTCACCTCAGTGTTGGTGGGGATATATCAACTTATCTCTACTGTGTTCCGGAGGGACGCTTGATCTATTGGGTTCGTCACTGGAACCCCGTCTGAATACAGATGTAGGGAGATAAGAAGAAATAGAACAAGGTTTTATAGAACGTAAAGGTGACAGAAATGATTCTATAGATATAAAGAGCATATGAAAACCCCACCTAATTATCCTTCCTCGCAGCCCGAATTAAACTTAAGATTTCAAAATTGCAAACAAAATGTATCAACTAATCTTTTCTGCGTCTTGTTCACAAGGTCATCAGTTGCTGGAATCCATGTGTCTACACGAACGTAAACAATGCCGAACGACTGTGTATAAACACAAACTATAGAATTCACTATTTTTTTCTAATATTTCTCCAGATTAAGATAAATATCAGCTGTTAGGAATAGTTAAGGTGAGATTTTCATGGAATCTGTTGTTTTTTGATGTCGTTTTCACCTACTTTTCACGATAATGAACCCCATATTTTCCCTCATCTTCATAATCCTCACCACTAGCGCCTTATTTACCGTCGTAGAATAAAAATTGGTGTCCTGGATCACGCCCAAGACCTCTCCACTGACCCTACTTTAGTGGCCTGTGTACAATGATGCCAGTCTGGTCCACGTCCAGCAAGATATTACAGTGGATCCTCCCAGCTGGGAGTTTACCTACCCATGCTGGAACTAACCATCACCCCAGAACTAGCAACCCCCCCAGAACTAACCATCACCCCAGAACTAGCAGCCACACAGAACTAACCATCACCCCAGAACTAACCATCACCTCAGAATTAACCATCACCCCAGAACTAGCAGCCACACAGAACTAGCCACCACCCCAGAACTAACCATCACTCCAGAACTAGCCACCACCCTAGAACTAACCACCACTCCAGAACTAGCCACCACCCCAGAACAAACCACCACCCCAGAACTAGCCACCACCCCAGAACTAACCACCATCCAGAGCCAGCCATCACCCCAGAATTAACCACCACTCCAGAACTAACCACCACCTTAGAACTAGCAACCATCCAGAACTAGCTACTGATCACTAAAACTATCCACCACCCCAGAGCTAACAACCACTCCGGAGTTAACCTGCGCCCCCAGAACTAACAACCACCCGAGAGGTAACCATCACCCCAGAACTACCCATTACCCCAGAACAGATCACTGACCATATCAGGCCCAATCATCGACTCGGAGCTAACCACTGACAGAAGCCAACCAAGAGGTTGAAACTATCCAGCTAGTTGTTGTGGCTGAGACAGAACTAGCCCTTAGGCCTGACCTAATCACTCACTCTGAAACAAGACCTAACCACCAAGCTAGTACTAACTACGAGGCTAGAGCTAACAACCGAGGTATAACAAGCATCTAGACCAGGCCTGGCCATTGGACCGTGCCTAACCACTGGACTATGAACACTGGACCGTGCCTAACCACTGGACTATAACCACTAGACCGTGCCTAACCACTGGACTATAACCACTGGACCGCGCCTAACCACCGGACTATAACCACTGGACCGTGCCTAACAACTGGACGGTAACCACTGGACCGCGCCTAACCACTGGACTATAACCACTGGACTGCGCCTAACCACCGGACTATAACCAATGGACCGTGCCTAACCACTGGACGGTGACCACTGGACCGGGCCTAACCACTGGACCAGGCCTGACCACTGGACCAGGCCTGACCACTGGCCCGGGCCTAACCAAGACTGAAGTAGTAGCCACGAGAACTGGCCATGCCTCAACCCATCTCTTTACCCCGGCACCGACACGTCGAACTTGGGGCACCTTATCTCCTCTAGTCTCTCACAAACTTCCCTCCTGCCAGACTTGTTCCATTTATCACATTATACCACACGGACAGCCTGGTTCCTCCTCCTGCTACTTAGGCTACTTTCTCAAGTTAGTTACTCGGGGTTACTCTGAGATTTACTTAAGTTCCTTGGTTAAGCTACTTTCGCGTGGAGTGTTGTCTTGAGTATTCTTTCGAGCAAGTTATCAGTTCCCTCGCCTACGTCTCATTGCTTCTCTTGTATATGTCCGTCGTGGTACTTTGGGGTGTGATAGTTTGCTTGGATACGTTCTGCATACTTTGATGTGCTACTGCTGCTTCAGTAAAGTAGCCCAGCAAAGGCTGGGCTACTTTACTCGAGACACAAGGCTATGGACGGAGACCGATGCTAGGCCAAGAAGGGCTCATGTTAGGCTAAGGACCAAGACACGTTCCAAGTTAAGGACGAGGGGCCCACTTCAAGCTAAGGGACAAGGGTCTGTACCAGGATAAGGACATGGGTCCTGGTCAGGCTAATGCCTGAAGGAAGTGACCTCTACGGACAAGCACCAATGAATCGATTCCCAGCATTCACAGGACTCGTGTGTGAGGAGCGGCCTGTCCGTACCCGACTTGGCCCACACTGTTTGGGCACAAGAAACAAGAGCTGCTGTAGCAACTTAGTAAAGATGCCTTTTACGTTTATCGATTGTCCAATATATATATATGTCACCAACTTCTGCAGTTTCTCACCCGAATCAGCCACCAGCGTTATATCATCAGCGAACAACTGACTCACTTCCCAAGCCCTCTCATCTACAACAGACTGCATACTTGCCCCTCTCTCCAAAACTCTTGCACTCACCTCCCTAACAACCCCGTCCATAAACAAATTAAACAACCATGGAGACATCACGCATCCTTGCTGCAAACCGACATTCACTTGGAACCAATCACTTTCCTCTCTTCCACCTCATACTCATGCATTACATCCTCAATAAAAACTTTTCACTGCTTCTAGCAACTTACCTCCTATACCATATACTCTTGATACCTTTCACAGAGCATCTCTATCATATGCCTTCTCCAAATCCATAAATGCTACATACAAATCCATCTAATTTTCTAAGTATTTCTTACATACATTCTTCAAAGCAAACAACTGATCCACACATCCTCTACCACTTCTGAAACCACACTGCTCTTCCCCAATCT
>JAUUDZ010020791.1:0-11283 GCA_032361705.1 Panulirus versicolor | reverse complement strand
ATAGACTATATAATTAATCCAAATCACATTTAAGCAATAATTTTTTCAGATTCTCTTTCTGCTCTTCAGTCAATAGGCTTTGAATATACAGAGTCCCGTGAACTACAGGGCAATATTATCAATAAACTTGATTCATGTGAAAAACATATCATCTTGATCTGGGTGCCTGGAGGGTCATTGCAATATATACGGCAATGAGCAGCAGACAGCTTGGCTAAGTCGACCTCAGAACTCGAGGAGGTCGTTCCGATCCCTCGGACGCTGGGGTCCAGCCTTTCCTTGGGGAAGAGATCAATCCATCTTCTGTGGCAGAGTCAGTGGACATGTCCACACATTTCTGTCGGTTTTGAGGATAACTCCGGGCAGCTGCGCCATGGGATTGAGCCAGCGGAACCTCCGAATAAATTATCATATTCTATGTGCATGACGTGGTGGAGGACAATCTCTAGTCTGTCCTATCTCTTCGCACTTTTGGGTAAACTGCAACTGTGGCTGCTGTGCCGACGTTGGCTCAATACCCACAAAATCTTTTCTTTCTATCATCTATCTTAATTCTATCTTATTTTCATCATAATATCCGAATTATAGTTTTTCTATTTTTTCTACTTTTTCTATTCTTATCTTTTATTTATTTATTAGATAGGGTTACAGTCCTAATGACCTTCCTTATAGGTCGATGGCGGTAAAACCCAACAACAGGGATTGCCAAAAGACTGAGTATGAGATGTACACATTCGAATAAGGTAGGAAATACTACTAGAAATACAATAGATTGTCATCATGTATATCCAAATGACTTTGTGTGTGCACACACATCAGACAAAACTGTGTATGTGTATGCACACACATCAGACGAAACTGTGTAAGTGCATGCACACACATCAGACAAAACTCTATGTGTATGCATACACATCAGACGAAACCATCCAGCATAAACCAACTACATCCAAGCAACACAAGACAGTATTCTCCAATACAAAAGCCACAACCACAGATCACATTGATGTACATTCATATAGTCACCACTTCCAGGAAATGTCGATCATGGAGGATTTCGGTTGGATGATAGAACTTAAGACTCACTGAGATAAGGAATCAAATAAACCAGAATCGTCCGTATCAGAACGTCAGCGCAAGTAAGAACTAGGGAATGATTCACCATCTCTACCGGACCTTGTCTTTACATATAATGTTATAAAAGTAAAATAGGAAATACACAGTAATTGGACAAAGTAGTCATATGGTGCTTTCTTTGGATTGGTTCAGGCATCCTGCAAACGGACCACTCGGTGGTGCCACTAAGTAGCCCCTAGTAGTCGTGCGTACAAGCAACTCAGTGGCGCCACTCAGCGGTCTATGTGAAGGGGTTTGCTGCAGAGAAGCGCCACTGCAAAATAGCAGAGAATAGATTATTAAAGATAATACAGAAACATACCTGCTCTTCGGTACGGAAATGTCACTCGGCTCCTCCCATGCCTTCCCTCTCGATAATTTATTGCTGTACCTATTGCACCTCGAGTCTCAAATCGCTGGTCGTTGTTCTACCTCAACAATAAATCAATCTGTATCAAAACTTGCCATCGTACAACTATGACACCAAGTTCCGCACAAGCCAAGATCCAGTGACCAACTGGTTGGCTGTAGGTTTGTTCTGGTGGGGTACCTATGCAAAGATCTACACGACGCACTAGCGCCACCAGTGGCGCTACTGTGCCACAGACGCCCGTGTGAAAACACACTGTTCAAAACAAAGGAAAAATATGGGCGCCACTGAATAGCAGCACCAAGTGATCCGTCTGCAAAACGCATAAGGACACAAGACGGGAGCCAGAGAGGGTGGGACAGCATACAAGTAGGAGACCTAACCACGGCAACTTCACAGAGCTGATGAAGTAAATTGGGAATTTCTATTTACAGTGAAGGAGCTAGAACATGGATACTAAGGGATCCAAAAGGAGAGATATCAAAAAGGATAAGAGTCATCGTTCAACACAGAATGCCGAGTGAAAGAACTTAGATATGTATGAGAGCTTAAGGGTGGAAGATGACACTTGAGACAACTGGAAGACTTTATTCCTACGTTTCAGTTCAGTGAAATATGGTTAGGGAATGGACAACAGACTAGAACCAAAGTATATACGTGCAGCTCACGTCAACCCTCTAACACCGTGACGTGTATTGACCTCACTGGTTCTCGCGCCGTTCGCTTCCTCTTCCATGTTGCAGGCTTAAACGTTCACTCTTCCCACCTCTTTTAGTATAATTTCTGTTGTTACATTTGCTATCTTAAAGAGTCCATCTCTATGATTCGTCTTCTCCTCTGTCGCGATGTAAGCTGCCTCCACTGTATTTCTATCCTCTTCTAAATTTTCATGTAATATTTTCACCTACCTCCAACTCGGAAGATGTCCATGGTCCCGTGCATGAACTGTCACCAAATTTGAAGTCCTGTGCGCCTTGTGCTCACCCAGACACTTGTCCAAACCACGGCCACTTTCTCCTTAGTAACCGCGGGAACACTGGGAGTATGGTATGTAGTAGACGACGATACTCTCACTTTTGTTTCTCTCATTCTTGAATTTTACAATATCAATTATTTTCATACATGCTGTGCTGAATATCTTGACCCGACTGTGTGTAAACATCCATCCATTACGGTTGCTTTGTTTGTTAGGGGAACAATCATTCATCATCTCATTCCACTTAGTTTCTCCTCTTCCACGTCTGTTCATTATTTCCTAGGCTTTCTTCCTCAGCATCATGCAATCTGGGTATTTCAGTCTCTTGAAAGCTTAGCCAAAATATTTAAAATCCTCTGGCAAGACAGCATTGCATATCCTATAAGCTCTCAAATAAAAGCCAATCAGAACACCAGTCTTCGCTCTCATATTATTTGTTGATGATGAATGCATAAGATCGTCCCTGTTCATATGTCTTCTGTATACACAGAGTTTTACGTCTGCCCTCCTCCGTATCATCCGTAGCCTCCACCATTTCCACCGTACATTGAATATTCTTGTTTGTACTGATCAGCCTTCGTAATTTGTTACTCACATCCACATTTTCCAATATGTCATCGCCGTATCTTCTCTCATAGTAATTTTTTTCAACGACACCAATGAACAATGATCCCATGACAGCCGAGAGAGAGGGAAACCCATGGCTAGTCCTCCGTGCTACCTAAACTCTTCCCCCTGAAATGTGAATACCCTGAACCTGACACACATCAAAACCAGCTTTATATAATCCCTCCTCACTGGCATGTCCTCATCCTTCATGTTTTCTCGCAGTCTTGACACTAATTCTAATGCCCCATCTACATCACATTCTTGAATGAAACTTTCACACGGAAGCTGGCCGTCTTTCTGCCACTGAAATCTAAATGTTATATTGTCTCGAGTAAACCCTTCGAATTTCTTAGGTGAGCTCCACATATTTTGCCTAAGAGGCTTGTTGTGGTCAGGCTAACACTTTCGCTAAACTATGTGAGGCGCTTCCTATTCCCAAGGTAATTGGCCTCATTGGTATTCCCAGCTCATTCACTTTCGGAAGGCCTCTCATTCATGGTGACCTTGGGGATCACATTAACAGTCTAATAACTTCTTTCTCTTTTCTGGTTTGATATCTTCCTCATTTCTTTCTTGAACAACTCAGCCTCTCATTCTGCTGATCCCAGTGGTTTTTGTCGTCGTATCATTCAACAGTTCTACTATTTTTCTCACATATTCGCTCTTGTCCATCACAATCACTCCATCTCCTTTGTCCACTTACAATATAACTAAGTCTTCATTCTTTCCTAACTTGTACATAGCCTTCCTGTGTCTCCTTGGAATTACACAGTCCCTTCCACCTACCTTCTAGTGCGCTGTAACAAGTGATCATCCCTTGTCTAAACTCTTTGTTACTTTCATTCCCTTTATTTTTCTTATGGATGAATTCACTGTATCTTCTTCACAAGCCCTTATATCAAAGTCAGACAATGCCCCCAATTATAAGTTCATCACTGAATCATTCTTTATCATTTCACTCCACTTGCTTCTCTCACATAAATTATACAACATCCATTTCAGTCTCTCCTCTGGTTCACTTTCTTCTCTCTTCAATATCACCAATAAACAATGAGGGAGTACCACATCTACATTTTCTCCTAACTTGTCGATTTTGTCACCTTACGTCCTGCAATCTTCCTCCAAGTGCACTTTAGAACTTCTAAAGAATGAAGTATGATCACTTCTTAGTTGTCTTGGTGCCGATAACGGTAGTACTTTCTCGTCCAGACAGTCTTTGATAAACTTTCTTTTGGGATGCACACCTTCCCGTCTTTCTCCAACTGTAGCACTTTAGCCATGCCGCCTCATGTCTCCCACGACCAGTTACTCGAAAGATATTCAGAATCTGTGACAGGTAAGGGATAATGGTGGACGAAAACACTCGAGACAACTAGAGCATCGTATTCCTACATTTTGGACAACTGACTAGAACAAAGGTATGTATGTGCAGCTCAGGTCTATCCTCTGGACGACATGACGTGTCATGACCTCACTGGTTCCCGCACCGGACCCTTCCTCCCCTCTGAAGTGCGGTTTAACGTTGACTCTTCCCAACCCTTTTTAGTACCATTTCTGCTATTACATTTGCCAACTTAAAAGATCAGTTTCTTATTTGTCACCTCCCCTATTGTGATGTAAGCCATTTTTCTATCCTTCGCTTTTAAATCTTCATATAATACTTTCACCTGCCTCCACTACAGAAGGTGTCCATGATCCCGTGCATGAACTATTTAACTAATTTGAAGTCCTGTGTGCCCTAATGTCAGCCTTGTGCTCACCCAGGCACTTGTCCAAGCCACGGCCACTTTCTGTATAGTAAATGGCGATACATTGGGAGCATGATGTGCAGTAGACAATGATATTCTCATTTTCGTTGCTCTTATTTTTGAGTCTTACAATCTTACCTATGTTTGTTCTCACTATGCTATCTTGACTCCGACTTTTTGTGATTGTTGAAGCCGGCATCACAGACTGGTTGGAGTACAAGGTGTCAGGAGGTCACGACACATCATGATGTGCTGTGTTGATGTGAGATACACATACGTTCTGGTCTGTTGTCCCTTCCATGAAGATGGTTTGATGACCCGAAACGTGGGAGTAAAATGCTCTCGTTATCTCAAGTGTAGTATTCCAACCTTATCATTTCATGTCATGGATTCTGAATTTGCATATGTAAGTACTATGGAGAGATAAATGACCCTATTGTCAGATAGCTTATGAAAGAGATGAAGGCAAGAAAGAAGTACAGTAATGCAAAATAAAGAGGGAAGATCAATTAATTTGAAAAGTTGTGAAGAGGGAAAAAAAGCTAAAATTTTCCCATAACTTTATCAGCAGCAAATGATTAGTTAAGGAGAAGCTGATCACGTGAAAGGACTCAGAGGTAATGTTACATGAAACTACTTCAAGTGAAACCCATTTTCTTATCAACTGATTATATGATTAGAGTTAAGTTCCTACCAAATGCATTTTTTCCCAACAACACAAAATCAAACCCAAATGTGGACTGCATTCTTTCTGCCTACTATCATACAATCTCTCCTTGTCACACATAGAATGTGACAACATTTAATTCACTCAACTCATTCTCCGTACATTAGTTAGAAGCCTCTGGAGACGCTATGCTAAAGTTGCCCTCTGCTAATGGCCTGTTAAGGGTGAGGCACTAAAAGGCAGAGTGTCACTAGAGTTCTCCACTTATGGAGACTTTGGTCATGGTCACCACCTTGAGGTTGTTCCTGAAGGGAACACCCATCAGAGATATATATATATAGACTGAATAAAAACCTTTAAAACACATGCTTTGGGTAATATTTATATAAATATTTCTTTATACAAAATATTGATAACTAATGAAATTAAAGCAATAAGATAAAATTATAATGTTTTCAAAAACTGCCTATCATTGCTCAGATGAATATGCAGGGAAATGACAGAGTTGCTGAAGCCCATCATACTGGAAGAGAAATGCAGTGTTTATAGGTCATGACTGGTAAAAAAAAAATAAGAGCAGTAGGGATGGAGAACTTTCATGTTAAAATTCGAATAAAGATGATTGACAGAATGGAAGATTTGAAAAGGTTGTGTCATGAAGTTTTTTAAAATAGAACATGGATTAAAGCCTTCTTGGATAGTATGGTTACGTAAATTCTATGGGAGATAATAGGCAGGAAAACAGTAGGTGATATTATATTAAGCCTTTGTAGATTCATCTTTTACAACACAGCAATTGATCGGAATCATCATCCATAGATTTTTAACATTTGATAGATGTCAAATCAATTGATCTTGATGATTCAAAAAAACTTTTGTACCTTCATGAATCATCATCAAACAAGAATCTAAAATTCAATTTAAATATATTTTACAAGCTTTTACTAGAGTAAGATATTATCACACCAGAGCATGCTAGAGAGGGAAGTAATTGGTTGTCAATTAATTTGCAATTGTCATATTCAAACCATTTTCCCTTTAACAGAATACATCAGTAATACAGTTTGTGAATTGATCAAAGAATTATAAACAAGTTCACCATATACATTTTTGGAAATAGAATGTAGCCTAGTTATTGTCATATTTTGATGTACTTACTAACTTGTAAAAATTAGTTTGATTCAAGTTTATTACAGACTAGCAGTAATCAGCATGATAATGAGGACTTAAAGTCTAAAATTTGATACCGTTGCAGGAAGGTACATTAGCTTAATGTGTATGGCAAGACTCAAAATCAGATGAATATGCAAAGTACCAACACAGACAGTGACAACTGTTAGAGAAGTTCAGAGAGAACAAACCAACAGGTTCGAGTAATGTGAGAAAGATGTGATTGGCTGAGAATAGAATACAGGTTTTAGTTGGGAGGTGAGAAAGGTTCATGAATCAGTTCACATCAAGTCACTCTGACAGGTAGGTTATCAATCATCCATTGAAGCTGTGATACTAAAAGGGTAAGTACAGGCAACAAGTGTGAAGTGGTTGCAATGCTCTACACTTGAAAAAGTATTAAAAAGCTTATTTGCTTGACAATTATCTTCAATACCTCTGCAGTTCATGGTATGGCATTGGATTGTATGATATAGCAACACGTTATTAGTTGCTGAAGATAGATGATCATTGTGGAATAAGTATAGAGTCCAGTGAGATGCAGTCTCTAGGGAACTGCTACTATGTGAGGATGTGAGGACTACCATCTACAAAACTTATTTTTGAGCTATGGTTGTGTCTTAGGGCAATAGGGTAGTCTCTCATACAGTACACAGCAATTCAATGGCATAGCTGGAAGCTTTTATGTTCCACAGACATTCATTGACATTGGATGTCAGTGTGGAACAGTACTGTGTGCCAGAGTTCATGTTATGGTGTACATTTAAAGGCAAGGGGCATTTGTACACATGTATTATATGTAAACCTGTAACTACACACCAGCCCAGACTTAATGTGACTTTTCTTTTCATGTAAACAGTGTACTTAGTAATTGGCTAGTTTTAAAGGATACATACCTTGTTAGAGAATTTAGGATTGCATTTGACCTTTTTCTACCCCTTCACATTGGCAAAAACAGACCACTTGATCTGGTGTCCCCTATGAAACTCAGTTCTGGGTGTAACAGATATAGTTCCTTCAGTTTTATTTTGCATATATGTAAATATTTGTCAGTAACCATAAAACAAAACTTTTGTGAAAATTTTATGGTTGTCCTTTTCACTGATGTAGTCATTTCAAGCAGGTGATTTATACTCTGATATGAGTAGTTTAATTGTACTTTGATCTTAATTCAAATTTTAATCTTAGGAGAAAGTTATTTTCTTATTTTTTCCCCAACATGTAGGTTTCCTACACATGCCCCATGAAAACATATTTATGCTGTAATATACAAATAAATATTTTTGGAAATTACTCTTGAGAAAAAGCAACATGTCACCTACAGGCTTTCTGTATATCATAGCATCCAAATGTATGTTTCTAGAGATCATCCTCTCATTAATAAACCAGTAACTACAACTTACTTCTCACACTACATTGTTCAAACATGTTCATGAGGTTCATCTTTCTACTTAGTTTCATACATTCATCATACAGTTAATAAAGGTATTTTTCATGCTTGATTGCCATTTCCCACATTAGCGAGGTAGCACAAGAAGCAGAGAAACAAAAAGGCCACATCTTTTCACATCCATTTTCTGGCTGTTTTATGTTATGCACTGAAACCACAGCTCCCTATCTAAAGGCCCTACATGTTCCTCCATGGTTTACCATAGACACTTCATATACCTTGGTTCAGTCCATTAACAGCATGTTGACCCCAGTATATCATTTTGTTCCAGTTCACTCTAACCTGTGCATCTCTTTCACCCTCCTGCATGTTCAGGCTCTGATCACTCAAAATCTTTTTCACTCAATCTTTCTGTCTCTAATTTGGTCTACTGGTTCTCCTTGTTCCCTCCACTTCTGACACATATATACTTTCTGTCAACCTTTCCTCACTCATTTTTTTCCATATCCAAACCATTTTCAGCACACCCTCTTCTGCTCTCTCAATCACATTCTTTTTACTACCACACATCTCTCTTACTCTTTCATTACTTACTCAATCAAACCACCTCACACCATATATTGTCCTCAAACATTTAATTTCCAATGTATCCACCCTCCTCTGCACAGCCTTATCTATAGCCCGTTTCTAGCATCCATATTCCTTCAAACATAACCATTTTTGACCTACTAGACAACATTCTTTCCACACATTCTTCAGAATTAACAGGACCTTCACCCCCTCCCCCAACCCATTACCCACTTCCACTTCCATGGCTCCATCCACTGTCATGTAAACTCCTAGGCATAAAAAAAAAATTCCACCCTCCAATTTTTCTCCATGAAACTCACATCCAAATAACCTATCCCTCAACCCTGCTAAACCTAATAACCTTGCTTTTATTCACATTCACTCTCAACTTTCGCCTTTCACACACCCTTCCAAAACTCAGTCACCTGTTTCTGCAGTTTCTCACTTGAATCCCCCAACAGTGCTATATCATCAGCAAACAACAAATGATGCTTCCTAAGCCCTCTCATCCCCTACAGACTGCATACTCGCCCCTCTCTCCAAGATTTTTGCATTCACCTCCCTCGCCACCCTATACAAAAACAAAGTGAACAAAAACAGTGACATCACACACCCCTGCCACAGACCAACCTTCCCTCGGAGCTATTCACTTTCCTCCTTCCTTCAACCCCTGCACCTTCCTCTTGACCTTCTGTTGCTTTCTCTTATACATCTCCCAATAATTTGCACTCTTCCCAAAAAGTACTGCCCAAACACCTCTCTTTTCTTTTTCACTGGCAACTTTACTTCATCCTACCACTCGCTACCCTTTCTGATCTGCCAATTCCTAACCTTTGCATGCTACATTCATCTCTTGTACATGCAAGCATCACTTCCCTAAATACTTTCCATTCCTCATCCACACCCCTAGGTTGATTAATCTCACCTTTTTGCCATTCTACACTTACTCTCTATGAGTATTTCTGTACACAAGTCTCTTTTCCAAACTGATTTACTTTCACCACTTTCTTCGCACCCATTATGTTCCTTTACCTCTGAAAGCCTCTACAATATATTCACCCTCCCCTCCAAAAGGTAGTGAACAGACATCCCATCAGCTGTCCCTCTCAGCACATTCATGACCAAAACTCTCCCTTTTACATGCCGATCTCTTAATATGTAATCCAATAATGTCAGCTGAACATCTTTCCTACTCACATCTGCCTATCTATAGATCTATGTATCTGACACCCGTTCCCTTCAGGAACTCCCTCAAAGGTGTGGCCATAGCAAAAGTCTCCATAACTGGTGAGTTCCAGTGCCGATTCTCAGCCTCATGTTTTCAGAAGCTCTTACCTAATATTCCTGCCTAACATTTCAACCTACTAATTCAAGCTAATGCTCTCATCTAATGTTCTTTCCAACTACTAGCAAATGCTCCTGTCCAATGATCACATCCACTACTTCTATCTATTGCCCCTACCACTTTGCCAAAAGTCAGGGCTAGCAGAAAGTGCTCATCGTAGGAAAATCTAGTTACAAAGAATAAGCTGTGTGAGTTAAGTGTCGTCAAGAAGCCAGCAATCCACATGTGGGTGAGGCAGAAAAAGAAAGCTACCAGGGTCAGAGGAGTGCAACTTGACAACCAGTGAATTGCTGGCTCACTATGTAGCCATCACTAACCCTCATGATACCCAAGTGGGTAGTACCGGTAATATACCTCCCTGGTTGGCAGCTGCCTACAAACTATTACCTACATATACTTGTGCATGACTCTAGTTTTAAGCCACATATTCTTAATCAACAGTCCTTTTTCAACACATGACATCAGAAGCTATCCAACATTTCCATTCAGGACTTACTCACTTGACTGCTGCCACAATGCTTGCCTCTTCTGATCTTTCCTCTCATGGTCAGGTGCATAAACATTAACAATTTCTCATCTCTTGCCATCTACTTTCAATTTAATCCATATCAGTCTAAAGCTCTTTTTCTTAGATTTTCACTTACTCAACCCCTACTCCTTTCTTAGCTCTTTTCCTTTCATCAACCCCTGACTTTACTCCTACGACATTATCAAACCATTATCCCCCTTTACCCTTGTGCTTTGTTTCACTGAGCCAGAACATCCAGGTTTCTTTCCTCAAACATACTACTTATCTCTCCTTTCGTATTATCTTGGTTACACTCACACATTTAGACACCCTAGCCGGAGCCTCTGGAGAGGATGAGAACTCCCCAATTGGTTCCTACTCTATTCCATCTTGTAGAAACAGAAAATACAAGGGACGGGTTTCCAGCCCCCTTTAGTTGCCTTCTAAGACAGGCAGGAACAAGAAGGTAGAATTCTTTCTATACTATAATGACAGCTAGAGACTGAGTGTGAACGAATTATGACCTGTTTTGTCTGTTTTCCTAGCGCTACCTTCTTGAAGCGGGGGAAGCGATGCTGTTTCCTTTGGGGTGGGGTGGTGCCAGGAATGGATTGAAGGTAAGCAAGTATGAATATGTACATGTGCATATATATGTATAGGTCTGTGTATAAAAGCATATGTTGATATGTATATGTATGTGTATGGGCATTTATGTGAGTGTGTGTGTATAGGTACGTATATGTGCGTGTGTGGGCGTTTATGTATAGACATGTATGTGGGTGGGCTGGGCCAATCTTTCGTCTGTTTCCTTGCGCTA
>JAUUDZ010020780.1:0-11283 GCA_032361705.1 Panulirus versicolor | reverse complement strand
CCAAGTGAGGATATTCCCTCTAAAGGTTTACCCTTCTCACTACATCATATCCAGCATTCTCTCCTTTGAAGGCTAATCACTTAGTTTGAATATATATAATGCGCCAACATGATGTTACAAAATAAATTCCCGCAAGAATGCACTAGAAACAAAATGATAACAAGCTACCTAATCCTCAGGGCCTTCCATTAGAAGAAAAAAAAAAGTCCATTTGGGGGAATTGAACATGAGTTCTTCTACAGTACACAATGCAAAAACAGACTCCAACAAGACCTTCAGTTACAACATTAGACAAGCCAAAAGAGAATTTTCTTCCTTTTGTGCTGACCTAATCGCTGCTACCAACCGTATGAATGAAACAAGAAACGAGCTAGAGAATTAATAAATCAAAATGATGAAGGATCAGCTGGGATGTAAAATTAATAGAATTTGTATAAAAGTTTATGAGAATTATAAATCTTTCGTCCCATCACCTAACCCAGGATGAAAAACTTGCTCTACGATTTGGACTCGATCTAAACACCGTAGCCATGTTCAAGGAAACCTCTCTCTCTCTCTCATATCTTACCATCTCATGTGACATACAGCCTAGTTTTTGTACACTTTAATTTGCCTGAACATGGCTCATTATTGTGAATTCCTTGTTCATCAAAGTCACCATCAATTACTTAAGGAGAAAGTTACCCAATCTCAGTCTCAAATTAACGCTACCCATAAAAACGTGCATTAACTTATTAGAACTCTGTATTTCCAATATTGTTTTATAAGATCCTGAGGGTAATTGTAGACAAATTTTGGTCGAGCCATGGGATACCATCTTAGTCCCACCCTTAGTAAATCATTCACAGAGTACTTTGAGACTTGAAATCCTATGAAATCCTAACTCCATCAGTAACCATCCTAAAATCTGGCTTAGATATATCGGGGATGTGTGGTCCTTATGGCTATCTTGCCAAGACTATGAGGTCTTCTTTAATCAATCAAAGAACATTCACCCCACCATCAATTTCAAGACTGATTGGGAACATAGGGCTAACTGCCGATTCTTGATGGTGATGATAACTAGGAAATGTGATCACTTATCCTTCAAGATCTACAAGAATACAACAACGCTGCAAAAATGTCTCTAGTTATGTCCACGTTTTTCTCAGGAACACTGCGTATATGTGATATCCACGACCCTAGATGAACGTAACTATATAAAATGTACAGTTGGGCATTGATGTTATCCCGAGTGGTTTCTGATTAAGCTTACTGGAAAGCTAGGAAGACAGTAAAGATATCTAGTAACACCCATGCAGAAAAGGCTGGTACATCTATATGTCTAGTGTTGCCATATTCTCCTAACTTAGCTAATGTATGAAAGTTACTACAAAAGAAAAATTGTTTCGAATGTTACCTCCAATATAGCAGCGCTATTCGTGAGAACTTGATTAAAAGTATGGCACGTAAAGATGTATACACTGGCCAGACAGGTGAACCAGTCATTCTGTACGCCGAGGTGACCACAGTAATGCTACTGCTGAGCACTGGCAGGGAAATTGATCACCCTGTAAACCTTAACAACCTAGCCACGGTGTACCCCCTGCTCATCGGCTCATGCTACCCACAGTGAAAATGAATGTCTCAACTTTTAATAATACCTTTAACCTATCTCCAGGTCACTTTAAAGGACATCCTCTTACCAACAAAATCATTGTGAATGAACTATCAAGACAAGACACCATAAGGAAAGTAACTGAACACATCTCGCTACCCAGGCCAACCACTCCCTCATAACCCTCCCTTTAAACCACAAGGCACCATCAACTTTCCCTTTAACGGTCACGGACAAAGCTTTAGCTTCATCATGGCGGTAGAATAAGGTACAGCTCTGTGTGCTTGTGTTACGAGTTGAAACTAATTTCCTACACTCTGGACGAGGCCGATTTCATCCGTGAAACATGTAGTGCTTGTAAAGCTTCAATAAACTACCCTAACTTCCAAAGTGCAATTACCTCTTCATACATCACACTGTCAACGAAATATACGAAATCGCTTGACACTTTTTATCTTGTTTCGTTCTGGTTTTAAACACACACACACACTCATACATAACATTCAAGTTGTGCAATGTATGGACTTCCATATGTTCTAAGTTCTCGTCAGTTATTCGCGTTCTATACTAGTCGTACTGTCAATCTACGCAAAATATCTTTTAAAGGGGAGAGAAGTGTATTACTCTTTCTTTTATTCTTAATGTGATTTCTGTAGTCATGATTCAAGTAAACAATTGACAACAGCTGGTCATTCACACGGTGACACCCATAGAGGCATATTTTTCAAACTGCAGCCAATATATATATATATATATATATATATATATATATATATATATATATTCAAACCGAGTTCTCATCTATATTGATAAGTTTGCAAGACACGCACACGCAAGACTGGTTTTCCACATATACCTGTGGCTATGTAAATGTCCCGTCCTCCAACACAAAGAGGCTGACCCAGGTCAGGATTCACTAAACGTGCCAACATGTACGTATATATTTCCTTCTAACGGCGTAGCGTAGCTAATCGCACGACGCCCGAAGTTCACGCTGACCATCAACGTAACAAGCTAACGAGTTATGCGTTACCAACGTCCTAAAATGGTCAAATTCTGTGTTGGGATGATCACGTACAGGTGGAGTGTTTATCCTGTGATACACACGATCTGTATGCCAGTGGGGGAAAATCACCGAGTTCGTTTGCAAGAGATGGTGCTTGAGCCAGCGGCAGAGGTATGTAGTCTTGAACACCACTTTCTACGATCGTGTTTATCTTTTGACTGTTAGGGTACGAAGATATGTCAGACAGTTGTGTCAACAACGCAGGTTATTGTGGCGGAGAAATAGTAACTTATGGAGACCGGGAGTGAAGGAGTGTTGGCTCTTCACGGTCATTCGCAAACTGAGTGTGTTTGTAACGTGTGGTGTTAATAC
The DNA here is from genome assembly GCA_032361705.1 of Panulirus versicolor. Taxonomy (NCBI): domain Eukaryota; kingdom Metazoa; phylum Arthropoda; class Malacostraca; order Decapoda; family Palinuridae; genus Panulirus; species Panulirus versicolor. The sequence goes on along the minus strand of JAUUDZ010020780.1, from coordinate 8,308 downwards.
GTTACGTGTGTGTCGAGGAACGGGAAGCTGGTTGTCAGATCAATGCTCCTTGTAGAACTGGACTATGGCCTTCCACAGACCATCTGCGTCTCTCCTTCCCTATACCTCAGTTCGTTATAATCTTCCACAGACCATCTGCGTCTCTCCTTCCCTACACCTCAGTTCGTTATAATCTTCCACAGACCATCTGCGTCTCTCCTTCCCTACACCTCAGTTCGTTATAATCTTCTTCCACAGACCATCTGAGTCTCTCCTTCCCTACACCTCAGTTCGTTATAATCTTTCCACCGTGCCAGACGCCTTAATTCCCCTCATGCAGAGGGCCTATGCTCTCGACATTATCACATAACCTTTTTATCATCTCTGTATAAAGTGGTACCAATACCGTCACCCTTCATTGGGTGTGACGTCAATCCATTGCACATTCTCAAACTCAGTATCACGAGACCATCTCTCCTGCTCCTTCACCCATTCCAGGAGCCTTCCTACTGGTGTGTGTGTGTGTGTGTGTGTGTGTAGCTCCCCTGGTTCCGTCTGCTGCGCTCTGGTTCCAACGCACTCATACTTTCTGTATCATTTTCGTTCGTACCCAAAGTCGATATCTTATCTTATCTATAACCATTAGTATACTGTGAGCGCTCAAACTCTCTGTGACATGTGCTGTTATCTGGCTCATTTCTGATGGCAAGCAGGTCCTCAGATCACTAGACTAGACGAGGACAACAACTTCTTCCTAACATCCACAATGGACAAAGGGCGAAGCCCACTTCGGTCATGGACCCCGAGCTGATTGGCATTTATGACCCGTGCCTTGGTTGTGGTCCAGAATAACACTAAAGGCAACGAGGAAGACCACTCCTTGGTTGGTATATACAGGTCAGAACGTCTAAACGATGTGTACACATTCGGCGACGCTGATCACAATGATGTACAAAATATTGGCCAGTATTTCCCAGTGCCTAGTAGGTGGTGTGTGTGTGTCGTAATGAAACCGCACTACCACAGACCCCACATGTGTGAGGAGTTTTGGCCGACGAAAGATATCCTGATACACCGAGCTGTTTATGGCTGTGGGGGTGAATACTTACGGTGACTGGTCGTCCTGAAGCTTCTCTTTGAATAATACTTCGTCCTACAGCACAATTTAGTGGCTGCTGGCAGTCCCTTGCTCGCTACTGTTAGCAGACACTTGCTCGCTACTGTATCAGCTGCAACTTCCCCACATGCTGAGTGTAATGTGGTAATTCATCTAAACTTGTGGGGCATGATGATGCGCTGGGTCAAGGCGGACTAGTTTTCTTTTGTGTAGTGATACACAATGCCCACAGCGGCCAATTATACCTCATTTTCTTTCATAATTCTAGTATTCTGAAAGATATGATGTAATGACGGTCTCATAAGACGATCCGCTTTCAATTCCAATGTATCACATGTAGCACAATAGCAGACTCTGTATCAGAAGATAACGTCAGCTGGTCCACACGACTGAGGCAGTATAGTGTAATACACTGTATCAGAAGAAAACACCAGCTGGTCCACACGGCTGGTATAGTGCAACACACCTCAGCCACTGCCAGTAATTAAGAGACCGAGTGAGCGGTTCCTGCTGTGTCGGAGGGAGTCAGTGAGGCAGGTTACACACAACTTTCCCCTACGACACACGACCGGTCAAGCTATACGTGTGAGGACCATATCCCCTCCCTCAGAGACCCTCACTAATCACCTCCCTCAACCAGAGACCCTTACTAATCCTCTCCCTCAACCAGAGACCCTCACTAATCCCCTCCCTCAACCAGAGGCCCTCACTAATCCCCTCCCTCAACCAGAGGCCCTCACTAATCCCCTCCCTCAACCAGAGGCCCTCACTCATCCCCTCCCTCAACCAGAGGCCCTCATGAAGGGGACAACAGTTCAAACTTTTGAGACTGTTAAAACTCAAGCAACAGTCTACACCTCCTGAAGCCACTCTCAAAGACACCAGTCAAGACTGGCGAGGTGGAACCCAATGGAAGGATCACAGAACATTACGGAATCTAACCAAAAAAAACTTCACTTATGAGAATGTCCAGACTGTGCAGGTGAGGAGTTTCGTCCCTTCAGGAAAGTCAACACTAACGTGAGGGTAAATCCGCGACACTTCAGCGAGTGAGGCGGCTCGTGAGGTTAAGGGGAATGTTACTGTTCGTTCTGCTTCATGATGATGATAACAATAATAGCACACGCTCAGCTCCAGCAGTTTTCGTATACTTTTACGTGACGTGTATAACTGAACAACATACAAAGTTGCCAGACACAGCTATCTATGAAGCTCAGAACTAGCCACTTAATCACACTCCAGCCTTCCTAGAACACACACACACACAACTGTTTTTTGTTCCTCCAGTGAGGTCGCATTACATATATATTTTCTTTTTCCCAACGTAACATTTTTTTTTCTCAAGCAAGAGTCTTTGTGGTGTATCAATAGCTTCTGTTAATCACGCGTCACAAGGCAGTCCTGAGGAATTCTTTAAACTGAGGTAGAAAGAAAGAAAGAAAGAACATTCCTTCGGGTCACTCGAGCTCAGGCAACATGGTCGGTACCTGCCCGAACATTAAGGTACACTAAGGTCCTAAGCCTTAGGTCATATAAGAAAAAATCTTACTTTCCGATTTTCTTTATTTTTCTTCAAACTGCAGGCAGGTCAGCAGTGTTCTGTGTGTGTGTGTGTGTGTGTGGTGACGCGTCTGCCGTCCACTTCTTCACTAATCTAAGCCTTTCACAAGCAGTTTGTGCCTAAACAGACGTATCCTGGAGGGAAGCTGACCACAGCTCTTGATTAACGTCCTCACCCACGGGGGTAAGTGTGCTGCAGGCGACCGCTGGAACCAACTTGCCGAGTACGTTAGGGACCGAACCGCTGTGGGCGTTAGCATACCAGATAAGCAGCAGCCAAGTTCATGGTGTGGTCGACGATATAGAGCCCTGGTGGCGTTAATATCCCTTTCTCATCTGCCAGGTAAATACTAAGAACAGACTCAAGGAACGAGTGGAGGAACATCTGGGGATATACGTTGTCAGTCTGGTCACCTGAGCAGCAAAAGTAATAATATCAGGACTTCATAAAGTAATAATATCAGGACTTCACGAGTACTGTCCAGGGTCGGCATCAGACACGTCCCGATCATCAGCAAAGCCCTCGGTGGTCTTCGTATGTTTGCAGGAGGGAGTCTAGTTCATACCTGGTGCGAGCATGACTCGAGGTCTGGTATGTTTCTGAAGGAGGAGATGCACCTAAACCGTGCTGCTGCGTGCTTAGTGGGAGAGGTGAGGCGCCTCGGTGTCTCCACGTACTACATTCCCGTCAACAAAGCAGTTTATGAGGTATGACTCTGTTCCCTCCGGATATACTTCTCGCTAAATGTGACACTCAGTTACGTATGACAATAATTCACGTCAATGCAAGAAGTATACGCAACAAATTGGTATAGTTTGTGACAACTGCAGTGGAGGATCGTGTGAGTGTCGTACCTAAAACTTGTTCAGATTTCAAAAATAGAAATTCCCTTGCCGACTATGCAATCCCAAGGTACACTGTATTTGACAGTGGCAGGGGACGTATAGCAGGCGGTGATGCCTCGCTCTTCGTCAACGCTAATCACAACCCTGTGCTGAAAAAAGAAAAATACTGTAGCCGCAGTTAGTTACACCGACTCCTCCTGTGGGAAATACACATCTCCCTGAAAGCCCTCTGTGAGACGGTCTTAACCTGCCCTCCGCTTAACTCGAAACGTTTACTTTCGAATCTTCTCAGCTTTTCACCGTACCGTTTTGAAAGTGGCGGCACGTTTCACGTTTTCACTCAACATTTACACTTGTCCCTCCTATTTTTTCCCATTCCTATTCCTGGTCCTACACCATATACAACAAAGTGCGCATTTACATAACAATTCCACAAGATCTGACAAACCCTCTCCCAGACCTCTGTACGTCAGGCCCGCTACCATCACATGCCTTCGTACCAAAAACAACCCAATCATGCTTTGGTTGTATTGCGTCCCCTGTGTCTGTACCACATTCATTCATAAACACATTGAAGCTTCAAGTATTCATTTGGAACAGCCATGCCAGCTGTATCCGTTCACCAGGATCATTTACATCCACCATTTCATATTTACCCGACTTACTTATGCACTCTGTTCTCCATCCATCCATTCACGTTCATCATACAGTCTCCCCTGAATCTGCATATCCTAAAACTTCGGATTTTCTATTTATCAAATACTCAGTGATCCGCTTTCCTAGTTTGCCATCATTTCTCTAGTAAAATATTATAGTCTACCTTGTAAAATAACGCTAAGTCAATGAAAACTACCCATTTTCTATTATTTCATTTCTTTATTTCACATCTGGTTGTGTCGCTCTATGATGGGCTTGTGTAATTTTCATTGGCACAAATCCACGAAGACCTCCGATAGCATACTAATTACTTACCTAAACGTTGTAATATACTGGCCTACTTCTTAACACTTGTAGTCTTGTTGTTTGCGAGGTTCAACCGACGGGTATACACGGGTTCGGTCGGAGCTCAAGTTCTCTGTTGACTGACGACATATTAATCATTTTGCTGACTGTCGCCACATGGAGACACATCATCATCTCAAGTCTGGAAGCTCTTCCCTTCCTCCAATACCAAAGAAGAAACTCTACAACAAAGACTGTAATTCGAACTTTCCTCCTCCCTAGCAACTCGACCAGTCTATAACAAACTCTCCAAATTAAAGAACAAAATCAGTGTTCTCAAAAAGATATCAGTTGTGGTGGGGACAAACCAGGCTGGATGACTAAAGCAATTAATGACATAAACCCAGACGGATGACTGGCTGGCTTACTGGGCGAAAATGATGACCATGAAAAGTAAGTTACGATTACAAAGAAAATTTTGGAAGAAAATCAAAACGTTAGAAAACATCGAAAAAAAAAAGGAAATAATTTCTGACAGCGCCATCAAGAACCCTGAAAAATTCTTTAAATACGCTGAAAACAAGGAAAAAATCAGGAATACTACTGGCCCACTATCAAAGGACAGTAACACCTTTTACGAGAAAACTTAAAATGGTTTCCCTTCTATCTCTACTTGCTGTTTATTACCGAAAACTCGTGTGAGGAACAGCTTGCACAAAAGGCATATATGGACAACGAAAATCAAAAAATCCGACAATGAGAGTAATGAATGCTACGAAATTCTTAAATATCAAGACAAATTACAATCAACTGGTCTTGACGACATCTAACCCCAGAATAATGTAAGGAGCTTCCCGGCAAACTACTCTTCCAATCATCAAAACACTCCACACATGGCTGCAGGAAGGTAAAGTTACAAATGGAGACAAACAGTTCTTCGAACTACCATCCCATCCTCCTCCTCCTCCAGTCCACACTCTACCATAACATTTTCCACGGCAGTATCTGTCCCTAATTCTCCGCGTTATTCAAATTTTCCCGTCTTTTTCCTGCCGACAGATAAGCCACAAGTGCCTTCTGCTTTATTACCTTGTATCCACCACTTTTTATAGGACAAGCCAACAGATAACCATATCCAGAACTATCAGGTCTGTTATCTGTCAGTCACATGTACTCCCATGTAAAAGCCGCTCTTATCGCTTTGTTAATCTTCCCTAATTGTGTTTTGGATTATTCTCCGTCTAGCCCTCCATACACCCCCGTCTCCTCCCGCTGAAGCTACGACCTCCCCTTTATTTGCCTTATACAGGTGTCTTCCCGGTACTTTCGAAGCTTCTAGAGGGCAAGGTGTATGGTCCAGATGGCATAACTTCTGCAAGTCCTAAGAGACTAAGGAGATAGTTCCGATCCTTGCTCGTCTCTTCCGTCTCTGTCTCACCTCAAAAACCCCAACTTTTCCCTCTTCTTGGAAGCAGGCCTCGGTGCAGCCCATACCTAAGAACACCGTTCATCGCCGCACCGGTCTCACCCCCGCAAACCCCAAAGTCTTACGAACATTCCTCAACTCGCTTCCTCAAACATTCTGAATCTCATTCCCTCCTTCCTGGTCACCGATAAGCGCATTCAGCCGTGCTACGTCTACTTGTAATCCATGTGACGCATCTTTGGTCCTTTCCCTTAGGACCTCTGATTTATCTCTTGTGTTGTTCCTTGACATCTACAAAGCATTTTACTTTCTAAACTTCCTCCTTTCAGCTTTTATGTTCAATGAGGCACTGCTTCTCAAGTCAGCCCATTGCAGAGGTCACTAAATGGGATGATTTTCCCACTATTATCCTAATAACGGTGGAGTCCCTCCGTGTTCTAATCTATCAGCTAATCAATTTCTTCACTATATAAACGAACTCTCATCAACCTTTAACCCTGCTCACTCTTACGCTCATGACGCAGAGATACGTACTCAACTTCCTTTCCCTCCCTTCTCACTCCGAGCTCTTTCTTACACTGAATATATCTTATTTCCGACCCGTGCAGCATCTGGAAATGGGGCAGCAGCAACCTGGATAAATTCAACTACGCTAAAACGCAATCACGCGTTCCTCTGTACTCTTCCAAAACATCACAATTCAACCTTACATGATGTTGATCATACGAGTCCACATCCTTTCCTTGCACATGGAAACTGGAATTCTCTTCCTTCTCTGGTCTTTGGCTCCCCCTGAAACATCTGCACCGAGGTCTTTAAGCAGCTCTGACTTTTTTTTTCCATATCTTAATCACTATTTATCCAAGACGGTCATAAGTAGAGAATATCCTGCCCGCGCCATTTGTCACAATTAAAACGTGTCTATCTATTCATCTCAACAATATGATAAACGAATTATAATCAATAGTCAGTATCTCGTATACATAAGTAACTTCCAATCCTACTAATTCCTGGATCTCAGTTGACATCGTCGGCACAGCCCTTGTAAGTACGAGTCTTGAAGTTATCAATAAATCGTATCGTCGCGAACTGGTGCCGAGCCTATCATAAATGGAAAACAAATTTGATAATAACCTAATGAAGTAAATAATGTTATTTAGACCCTTAAGTGTAACCTACGATGTACTTTTTCACGGGTTTACAAGTGGCAGTGTCAGGGACTCGTACCAGGAAGCATTAAGTACTGTGCCCCTGAAAAAGCGTCCGTTAACTTTGACGTTAAGAGACAAATAAGTTTCCACTTTCAAGCATATCCTAGGATGAGAACACAGGGTATTCACTAATAAATAAATCCAGATTAAACAACAGTCTTCAGTCTATGAATGAAGAAGAAATATCGAAGACTTTAGCTTAGCGAACAAAACAGGAAGGATTGGGCTAGGAGTCGAGGACATTTTCCCCTTGAAAGTCGACAGCGGGGATACGTACGTTAGGTGGCCAACCTTCAACTTAGGGGAGAGAGAGAGAGAGAGAGAGAGAGAGACAGACAGACAGACAGAGAGAGACTGTCGCCTTACCACTTCTCATTAATTTCTCCTTTGTTGCCGACTCCTTTCTCTTCCTGGAAGTACACAAGATTAACAGCGGCACACCTCGGATGGACAGAGTCAACTGCTGTCATTCCTCACCATACTGAAGTACGGTGAAACCATGTTTATATGCAGCCAAAATCATGCACATCACATCGGGCAACTCGCCAATTCAGGAAGGATGTACGACTGTTTATGGTATTCATGTGTGTTATGGCTAACTACGAACAGAGGTTACGCAGTCGCATTTTATCATTATGTAGTTCCTGTCTCGTCAGTTAGCCTGGATCACACGCACGAACGAGGAGCACCTTCTAAAAGGCTCTATTACAGTGCTGCCAGGATATACATGCTGGCACCTTCCCTGGCGCCTGACCTAAGTCAACTCCTTTTATCTTGAGGAAGGAACATCCGTGTGACATTTATACAATCCACGACGTACTTATGTTTCAGAAAAAACTCATCCCAACTGTCCCAGCTGCTCAAGGGGAACGACTTAGGGTATCCAGTGCTACCTAATTCTACCTCATTCTTTTCCTTTTCTAGAAAAATATCCCCAATTATGCATAGATCGTTTTATATACTCTTTTCTGATTGTTCATTAAATCTACTACCGATATATTCATTCGTATCTCTAGCACGTTCGCTCGATGCGTTCCCTGGATGTTTCGTGCGTTCACTCTTTGTTAGCCAAGTTGGAACGGGAACTGAAGCACTTATCAAGGTCATCTCACCAACGAGATATATATATATATATATATATATATATATATATATATATTGGAAAGGATCACAGTTTTGCGCGTGATCAAGATATTCCTATGAGTCCACGGGGAAAATGAAACACGA
>JAUUDZ010020769.1:0-11283 GCA_032361705.1 Panulirus versicolor | reverse complement strand
GAACTACAAGTAATATTTTGAAATCTACATTTCCTAAAATGTAGATTTATAGAAAAGTAAACCCCATATTCCATTAGAACCTCACTCTTCCCTGTATGATAATATGATTAACGCTCAACTACTTGTATCATACAACACCCCTAACTTTGTGTTTACTGATGCTCCAATTGGCCTGAGTAACCAAGAAAGTAAGATATTAATCGTTTTCGTTAGGGCGTCAATCACTCCGTGATCTTGTGTTAGATATTAATAACAGAGCGGCGGTCACGACTGAGTTATAATGATCCTTGTTGGTATTAGCTGATGATAAGATTAGATATTTCAAGTACTGACTCACCCACCTGGAGGTGAGTTTCACCGTAACATTTAAAATCTACTTCACTTCATCATCACAATTCTACTTTGTTATAGGAATTTACGCTTCGTACGCCTCGAAGACACTGTGGAAAGCTTGGTCAGTTGCTCTGTTGACATAATCCATTATACTGTATTTGTCCAACCCGAGGCAAGTGCATCATCGCACAGCAGTGCAAACATATCATAGCCATAATCTTGGTATATTGTTGCATCATATAGCAGTCAGGGTCGAGTAGAGTCTCCATATTCAAGGTTAATGGTAGGTAATAAGATTTATTTTTGATACGGTTAAGGTGAAATAAAAGTTAAGTTAACAACGTCCAAATAGTTTCTCTAACTATCAGCAAACAAGTTAAAAAGATATATTTTTTTTCCTATGAGAAAAGGCCAGACTGGTCGACCTTCCAAATCTACCAACAGTAATTGCTCAGCGACTTTTAAAAAAATTCTTCATAGCCCACTATTTTTCTTTCCTTACCACTGGTAAACAATGAAAGCTGGGCAAAAACCATTTTATTAGTAACTGTAGTACACAGTGAGGATTGAAATATTCGAGCTCAAATAATTGTAGCTCAAGCTAGAACAGTGCAATCTGAGCAGTTGGAAAGTGGTATGTATAGAGAACACATGATCTACTGCTCTATGTCTCAAGACATGTATAGGGGATAAGGGAATAGAAGACTGCAGTAGAAGTATTGGTGAGGGGTGGGGTTTGCGAGGCGCCACACGACTACCAACATTATTCCCACCTGGAATAGTTTAAATAGCATTGTTTACAAACAGTTGCCTGCTTGACTATTAACATTATTTGACGAACCCTCCACTGATAGCCAACTGGTGGATGGAATGGAAACATTAGTTTTAAATCATTCAAATAGTGAATTTAAAAGTTTGACACAATATTACCTTTAGTGTTATAAAGTCATTACCAAAAGAAAATATTACAGAAATTTCCCTTTGGGTCATGAGATGTTGATTAGTAAGAAAAAAATTGATGCAGAATGGAGTAGGCCAAGGGCAGCAATGCTAAAATGAAACTCCTACAGGAGTGTCGTACCAGCCGTCAAATTGCTTTTCTTTACATCTCTGTTGTTTTGTAGTACTGGCACCGGCCCCTGCCTGCCCCTGGAAGTCCACTTTAGCTCAGTCACTCAATGAGACAGAGATAATTTGTTTTGATTCTACGTGATAATTAAGACAAACTATTATATTACGTATGCTACAATATGACAAGTTGGATATCAAATTCATCTATTCATACTGATAATTATACTTTTCTCTGAAACATCTGTAATGTTTAAAAAGAATCAATAGAGGCAATTTCAGTAGGATACTCAGACAACTTAGTATGTTTTTCCCAACTTACTTTCATAGTAAAGAGTCCAGCCACCCTCCTTCTAAGCACAGACCTTAATCTGTCTGGCATAGGGGAGATGTGGTTGCGGACGAGGCAAGACTGGTTCCTGAACAGTTCCCACTGATGACTAATGTGGGCCAAAAGTTCGTCTGGTGTCCGCTCCCTCTCTGGCTCCCGGCAGTTTACTATATTTGCCCAAATATTTTCAATGCGGCACATATCGCACCCTTGCTTGGCCACCCGAGCAACTGCAGATCCTCTCTGCCAGAAACCATTGCTGAACAGCCCGAGCTGCGTGGATCAGAGCAGAGGTCGTTTAGAAAGAGGATGGGGCCGGCGGGGAATGGGAAGTTCCGCTCCTGGAGTGAGGGGAGGAAAACATCCTGCACAATATTAATATATTATGCAGCAGTAAACCTTCCCTCAGTCCTGGTTAGGTATCCCATACCATGCAGGGAGATTCACCCCCACACGTTCACTGTCATGTGCCCACCCCGCGCCTCCTCGTAGATGCTCCTACGTTCGTATCTGAACAGAAATACAGATGGTGTAATGGTTGTACATCTTGTTTCCTAGCAGTATTTCAGGGCTTTATCAAGTGGCTACAGTTAGTTAACTTTGGATAAAACTTTTCTTATAAGAATTATTTTCCTTTTCAATTAACTTGAACTAATATACTATAAAGGACTTGATACAAACTGTGCTTTCACACCAGCAGAATGACATGAACGAAATACGTAAAAATCAGATGAATGAAAAGCAGTCATGGTCACTATCCTCCTCCATCGTTAGTTCACATCTATTCTTAATATTGAAAGAGACCAAGCTCATCCTTAAGATTGTCCAGGAAAATAAAACAAATATAAATCCTATCATTAGTGTGGTTTGTCTGCACTCATGCATTCTAGTATTGTATAAATCATATTCATGCTTCTAAGTATTATTGAGTCTCCACAAGTGTATTTTGCCATGGTTGTCGCTGATAAAAGTCTTCTCATCAGTGAAGACCACACGGGACAAAAAATACGGATCCCATGCGACATACTGGCGAGCAAAGGCAAGGCGGCCAGCGCGGGTGTGGTCGGTGAGGCGGTCCTTCACAGCAGGAACCTTGTGGTGAACTTCCTTCTCGTGTAAGCGTCACCGGATAGTCTCCTCTGACATTGGCAGCTGCAAGTGCTCGCGGATCCTGACTGCGTTGCTAAAGTGGTTGTCTTGCATTGCACTGCCTAGTCTTCCTGGTAGGTGGCCAGCCGTGGCCGTGGTCTCCTTTCTATTATGAGATTAAAAGCATTGAAAATTATAACCAAAAACTCATGATAGAATATGGGAGGTAATAGCTTTACTGCTTACCAGAATTATAGCACTATGTACAGTTATAATCACATTCAAACTATGTTCAACTTACCAAGGTCTGTTAGACCACCAGTTTCCTTGTTCCTTCTGATCCACTTTGCCACCGTGGAAGGGGAGATGCCGAGTCGCTGGGCAATGACTCGAACGGAGAGACCATTCCCGGGTTTAATTAGCTGATGTTGTTGCCACTGTGAGCACGAGGAAAGCAGTGTTCCATCTCAAGCAGTGAAGATATGAAAGCACCTAGGTTTGTGTGTGATTGGCTACTTACATTAGTATAAGATAATATAATTGGCTGGTTTCACGCGTTATTTTCATTCAGTCCTATTCTTAGACTTTTTTATTTCCAAACCAGAATTACACCATGCTTTTAGTGCCGTATAACGTGGGCCATTGTCAATAACCAAGACAGAATTCGCCTGGCAAAGATTTGAATGTGGTGATATTTCAGCAAATGAAATATACAAGCATTCTCGATACCATAGACTTGCCACGTTCTTAGGTTCTGTTCTTGTGATAACTTGTAGGAGCTGTTACATGGCTTCATATATTAGTCCATTTCAGTTTACCGGCAACAACGTAGCCTCGACCTACTTGCCAAGTGGCCTGAGGGAGGAAATCATTCTCACTCACCACATCAATGTAAAATCACTGTCATGTTTAGATGCAATTATGCCATAGGCTAGATCCCTTCTTGATATGGACTTGATGCTATCCCAAATATTACTTGAACCGGTCATATCTTATTTGCTTGTAACAAGCATGCAAGCAATGAGCTCCTCAAGAATTTAATTGATCAATCACCCAATCAGCAAACAGTGAGCCTATTACACCACGACAAAGTACTGTATATGTTCACAGGTTACACGTTCAGTAGGCTTTCTTAACGTTGTCAATATTAAGCAGCTGATATTTGATCCTGACCGTTTTTATCCTAACTAATGATTTTGTTGGAAGGAAAGATCAGAGCAGAGTGAAAACAATAATCATTAATTGCTATGTTCGTACTTCAAATTTTAGCTAAGTATGGAAGAGTATGATACGTACTCACTAACATCGTCTTCTGTTTGTTCCTTCCTTACAAACTACGCTTATCACTTGTCTATAAAAATGACAGCATGATATTCTGAATACTACTGGCTCTTTCACCCCTAACTTTTCCACTAGAGGTCGCCTCCCCCCAGCCCTTTCCCCCCCCCTCCGTCTTCACCACCCTCAATCTCGAGACGCTTCGAATCCAGACGAGCAGAGCTTCACTATACAAGGAGATTAGCAATTGCAGCGCTAACTGTACTAGCCAGGACCATGGGCATTGTACATGTGCAACGTTGCACTTACCGATTATAGAATTAATTAGCCGCCTACCATCGCACTTCAACAACATCTTTGTCAGTTGTAAGTTTGTTTCAAAGTTTAGCATCATTTGCCAATCTAGATATCTTAAAATGCAGCCCATTACATATATCTTTAATATGTATGAATAAGAGAACTGGTCCCTGTGAAACACCGCTTGTTAGTCTAACTATTCCATGGTTTGACCATAAATCACTACTCTTTGTTTACGGCCAGACAGCTAATTTCTTAATCATCTGAGTAAGTACAATCCCATCTATAACCATGCGACCTTTGATGTAGGAGGGTCGCCAAAAGATAGGAAGAAGGATTTGGATAAGAACTTAGGAAATATGGATAAAGTATGTTGGATGAAATGATTAAATGGGCCTTGAAACATTATCACGAGGGGAGAAGCAATATGAAGAGAGTCATATATATGGGTAGATTTCATGGAGAGGAATGGAGAGAAGGGGAAATACAAGGGAACTTAAACAGCAACAGACCACTGGGTACCATGTAGGCTGCTTGTGATACAGAAAGGGATATCTATGGATCATTTTGGTTGGAGAATAAAGACACAGTTTTCAAATACAAAAAGGGATATTTATGGATCATTTTGGTACGAGTAGAAAGACAGTTTTCAAATATAAAAATACTATGTGCTTTTTATGTAGCTAAGGAGATGCAAACAATGTTAGTCGTGGATCTGACACGAAATATACATCAAGACTATTCTTGAATGTATCCATGTTACTTCTTTCAACCACTAACTTGTAAATCATTCCATTAATTAACATCCTATTGAAGAAAAGGTACTTCGCTTACGACTTTGTAACCATTACTGCGAGTGAACGAAGATAAAAGTAACTATATGATGAACCTGGAGATAGAAGAGGGTTAGGTGTGTTATAGCAGTAGAGGAGTGTTGAGAGGAAAGAGCTTTACACTTGTGTTGCTCCGTGTCTTAACCTTGTATATACTATGTGAGCCATATCTTGCCTCCTGTATTAACACGTATTTTCTATCGACCAACTCCTACAGGAGGAGAAACACCTGATTTATATGTACATCAAATGCTGTGCCCAGGATTCGAACCTTTGTAGGGTCGACTCATGTGTGTGTGTGTGTGTGTGTGTGTAATGAACACACAAAGAAACATAGAATGGTTTATTGAATTCAGGCTGAGGACATACAGCTGATATATACAGAACTGGGAGTCCAAGAAGTAACTATTTAGATAATCCCATTAGAGCCTAAGATCAAGGCAAGGTTGAATACTTTTACGCTATGGGCAAATATATGAGCAGGTTATATCTGCATAGTAAAGAGAGTTCTATAGAGCATATCTCATAGTTTATACATTGTGCATTTAGTGATGATTAGTTGAATATTAAGTGATGAAAAGCCACACATATTAGTTGAATTGCAGTGATATTGTGGTTAACGTATATTATGTATTTAATGATTAACATTGATTAATGAATAGTTTCTCTCTAGTTGAGTAACATTAATATAGTGTTGATATACACATAACTGAGGGAAAACAAGGCTAATTGCTTGCTTATCTGCCCATCTGTTTATGCCTTGTATATGACATTCACAGTAGTAGGTATGTGACTATTGTTGTTTCTATTTGGATGAGCACTGCTTGAGACAGGATGATCATGGTGACAGACGTCGATCCGTGGAGGTAGGGGCGGGAGGTCTCGATGACTGGGGTGACGTGGTGGGGACAGTGCCTGCGCTGGTATCTGTCAGCATCATGCTGTTTACACTGGACGACCGCACAACTGATCCTCCAAAATGCTCAAGAAGATTCTCACTGACTTTACTAGTTATGTTGTCGAAGGGTCGGGGTATATGTTAGCGTTATGGAGCTTACAAATGACGTTCGCAGCTCCGACACAAGTCCCTCGAGAAACTCTCACTGAATCACTGGCTCAATAGTTCACTGGTAAAGGTATCTAGTTCATGTCTCTCTCACAATTAAATTCAGTGGAAGTAGAAAGTCTCGTGTGAAGATGATGGGTCCAATCAGGTGTAATCCAAGTATCCAGCTGGGGTTGGGGGTAAGGAGGGAGGAACCGGTAGTTCATGTTGACTGTAGACCTCTGACAGTTTGAGAGTGCCAATGACACAAGTTTGACCCCATCGAGTGCTGAAAGGAAAGGGTGTGTGTGTGTGTGTGTGTGTGTGTGTGTGTGTGTGTGTGTGTTACAGGGGGAGTTTTCCTCTCGTGTTGCCCGTCTCTTAACCCTTATGTATGTAATATCTCTGTACTCCTATGTATGTATTAAAATACACACACACTCCCTACCCTGTACCAGGTACCCATTTTATCAAACAGTCCCCAGGATAGGATGAACATTTAGGTGGACTATGGACCCACTGCCAGAGCTAGAATTTGAACCTATGCAGGTTTAATCCCCGGCGGCCCTTACACGCGTAACGGTCAGTAACGCTAACGGCTACACATCAGAGGTCCGTGCATGTGTCTGTGTCTGTATGAAAATCAATGTAGAATTCTCATAAATTAGTATTACCTCTGATACCTTCATCTAAAGAAAATACTCTCTACTACCTGATATCATTATCTTTTCCGACGTAGAATATTGTCTAGATATTGAAAATATGACCAAAATCTTCTTCGTAATTAAGGGCCAGACTAATGCTAACTACCTGAGGTAATGGGTTGGCCCAGGGTCATGTATTGTGCCCTGACAATGGCATTCAACCCTCGAGGGTTTACTGGGAAGGAAGATCTCCTTTTGTCTGGGTGTCTGGCTGGCTGGGCTGCAGGTGACAGCTACCAAGGTTCCTCAGGCCTCCACAATGCTTGCAAGAACGCCATCTGTGATGGGCAATTTCCACTACTAATTGCTTGGATGTCTGCCTCCCCGTCACCGGTGTTTCATTTTGATTCCTCACTATATCAAGATAATTACTCAGAGCTATTCCAGACTCTTAAGCCTACGCATTATGATCCCTTTGTCTTTTCCTTTGGTTTGTATTTCGTCTTTAGTAAATGTTGAATTTCTTTTCTGGAATATCGATACGGGTGCTTGCTGCTAGTGTCTTTTCTAGGTTTTCATTTGCTTAAACTGCTCTTAACACCTGTTTTTGGATTATGTTTGTTGAAATTTTCGATTTTGCTCATTGAAGGTTTATGATTCTGCTTATGATTTCTTGGACTATAATCATTTAAACTGGCGGGAGTTTGGAGTCTACATATGGAGTTCGCTTGCTGAGGGTTTCAAATGTCAATGAATCCTCCTAGTCAACTCCCAGGGGACTTATCTGCACTTTTCTATTACTGAAGTCTATTCGTCTTCACAATTTAAAGTATGTTTCTTTATGGCTTCGAATATGCATCTTGGGCAGTTTGAGAATATGAAGGTTCTCAGTTATACATTTTGGAAGGTTTAATTGTGTTTTGGTTGTTTTGAGGTTGGCTGTTGAGGATTTCCAATCTTCCTTATGAAAGTATCGTGTCGAGAGAATTAGTCTAGTTGTTTAGGGCATTTATGTTAAATGGTGCAAATCTACCAGTGAATGCGCAATGGTATATCTGCTCAGTGTTTTGGGTTTCCGCTGATGCTTTTCAATCTGTATTCTGAGGTTTTGAATCTTCTTTAGGGGATTTGAGTACAAGGTGAAGACTCTGAGCCTATATGATGAGGGAGCTTTTATGGTGGGAATAACGAAAACGACTGTCAAGGATTTTAAAGTCAATTTGTTGCTCGCTTTGAGTCTCGCTGTATGGAGAGTCGAATCTGACTATCAATATCGATGAGTCTGTCTAGTATGGGTTTTGATTCTGCCTGCTGAGTGCTCTGAGTAGTCCTGTTGAGAACTTTCAGTCTTTCTGTGAAGGAGTTAGGCTCTTTCTGTTGTGGGTTATAGATCTGTGAAGTATTTTGGATCTGTTTGATTAGAAGTTTGATTCTTTTTATGATCTGAGGGTTTTGAATCTACTTTTCTGATCATTTGAACAATTCTGGATGTTGTCCTGAGAGTTTTGCAAAGTGTTTTGAATGCCTTCAGTTAAATGCAAATCATCTCATTAGATTTTTTTAGTGTATCCATGTCTGTTAGCTTTGGAATCTGTGTTCTGAATACCATGAGTCTAGTCTTTGAAGGTTTAGATTTTTTCCATTATTTTCAATCTGGCAATTGAGAAGTTCAATTTCTAATATATATTCTGCGTATTGAAGGTTCTAAGTTTGCTGAGTGTTCCAGGCTGTTGAGTGCTCCTCTATGGGATTTGGTTTTATTACTGTCATTATCATAAACATCATTATTTTCTGTTTCTTCATAGCCGATCTCCGTTTGTAATTATCAGTAATGTTGAGAACAGTAAACGATCTCAACACCAAATGGGACCATAAACTGCCGCAGTTCTCATGTGCTTCAGCGAGTATTGCAGAGATCAACAAGGAGGTTAGTGTAGGGGGTGATAAGTTGTGAGCACCCCTGGAGTTACTAGGAAGTAGTAAAGGTTTATGGCACGTCTGGACTACGCCGTGTTTTATTAGTGAAAATTGATCATTCACCGTCCGTTACTCCTGGCCGGATATGATTTATGCTTTTATGCCTACCGGAAATTCCTGATTTGCCTGACGTGCTCTCGGCCTTATTAGTAGGTGTGCTGTGCGTTTCATCTGATGATATGAACATAGATACAGAGAACAGAGGCACCAGTGCCAGGAGTACTATTGCCAGTGATACCAGTACCAGGGAGACCAGTGCCAATGCCACGAGCTCCGGGATGTCATGGGTATCAGGTGGTCGACCAAACGTGTCATAAAATCTGGATGTGACAACCGGAGAGAATTGCTCAGTTATGGAGAAGTTTCATTAAAGGGCTCTAGAACTAGCATAAAGCTACCTAAAAATGGATAATCAATCGACCCTGACCACCCGTTGGACATTGGTCTAAAACGATCCACCTAGAATTGAACTCTAAGAAGACCCTGCTTTGGCTGCAAAGAACAGTGCTGCTCCCTTGTCAACTACTTGCGTCTGAAATTGGTTCCTCCTGCCTCATCGGAATGACCACTTGCGAGGGCAACAGTGCTGAGATTCATCACTAGCTTTACCTGCTACACTTCGCCCAATACTACACATCATAGGTCCTGCCTTCGCTCCTCTAAAGGAATAAGCAATGCCGTCATTCCTGGGCAATCTATGGAGTAACACGAAAATTCACTAGTTTAACACAGTCACTAAGGCGTATCATTTCGACACTGCTCAAGGACAAATTAAGGTTTCATTCCCGTTGGCCAGGTTTGTCTACATTTCACAGGCCCATCAACGTCGATGGAGAAATGCTTTCCATGTCTATGGAACGTATCGACACGGATTAGCAGACGTATTACGTGACTCTACGTGGAGAAAGGCCTCGAAAGGTTCAAATGGCAAATACCGGTAGACCGCTTCAGTAAGAGGCTCAAACAAAGTGAGCTCTCCATTAAATGACCAGTCGTGGTTTGGAGGGCTCTGTACCAACCCCTTGAGAGATTTTACTCAGTCAGTTAATTCCATCAACCCATGGAATAAGAATGATGAAGGATTCTCTCCACTCCCTCCCGTTCTTCTGCTACAGGTGATGGGATGTTCGCCATGTTTCAAGATATTGCTGCTCCCCAAAGAAAGTTTACGTAACACCGACCTAGTCTAAGCCTTGCCAGAATCAACCCCATTATGATCTGCATCGCATGATTGCTGGCAGTGCCACAGGAGCCACATAGAAGGAATTTTCGTTTGGCATGGATATGCCAAAAGCCAACCTCTCCAGTATTTTATCTCAGCACCCTACCTCATAAACCGTCATCTTAGTGATTTGATCCATCTTCTCGGGATGACGTAACATGTCTCTCAAAAGGAGATTGATTGTGGCGGCGGTCGGTATGAACAGGACTCTCATCGCCCGATGCTCGATAATCCCTCCGAATGCATCCATTGACCAATCCTTCTTCCAGCCTGACATCGTCATTATTCTTCGTCTTTACTTCAGATGAGTGTAATGGAGCCATATATTGTACTTTATCCTCCAGTAGTGGAACCTCCTACAACTGTCCCTCATCTCAGATTCAAAATGGCTTTGAACGTCAACCCCAAAGCAACACTGCACATTTTTTCCAGAAAAATCCCCCACGTCAGCACAAAACACCATAGCTCCTAAGCTCCAGAATGATGCTTCGCCTCAGTGGATTCAGGTCCAAGATATCCAGCACAAGTTTACAACCATTTCCCTAAAGGAAGTCTAACGAATGTTTCAGCAACCTTTGACCGAAATAGGATACATCCAGACATCAAGACTCCAACTGATGTAACAGAGACAAGATGAACAGTGGAAAAAATACGCAAACTCCTTCACCTCTGAAATACCAAACACAATTGCCAGCCTCTATCATCAAAATGTCACAGGGAACCGGATATCAAGGATTACTCAAAATGAACGTGAGAATGAATGCAAGGAAAAACATATACATTACTTGATATGGTCACTTTCTTTCTGCATCTTATTCATATTGATTGAGACGACTTGATCCAGCCCATTGCCCATACCCATGGACCACATTGCCTGTCCTGCTAGAAACGAGTTACACTGTGACATTTAGAATGATCAAGGCCAGTTTCCATTTATACTAGAACTTCAGTATATAAATACAAACATTAACATAATTACAGTATCATCTTTATTGCTGTTATTCTTCATATTATTGATATCATTATCATTACTATTACTATTATTATTATTGTTATTATTATCATTATCATTATCATTATTATTATCAATATTATTATTATTATTATCATTATTATTATTATTATTATTATCATTATTATTATTATTATTATTATTATTATTATTA
>JAUUDZ010020736.1:0-11283 GCA_032361705.1 Panulirus versicolor | reverse complement strand
CTCTCTCTCTCTCTCTCTCTCTCTCTCTCTCTCTCTCTCTCTCTCTCTCTCTCTCTCTCTCTCACTCTCTCTCTCGTGACTTGCACGTTAACCAGCATTATAAGTAGTTTTGTAAGTGACCTTCTCAAAAATAGTTCGCTATCAATCATCTGAACCGAACTTTTCCCCATCGACAACAGTATGGACAAGATCCTCATTGTTTATGAGCTAAAACTAAATCTAATATGTTCACATCTCAGGTTGGTTTCTTAACGAATTTTATCATGGTACTAACAGGCAAGTTTAGGCAGAGAGATCCCACATCCAGGACTAATGGAAAGGGATTCTACCTGCTTAGATGTCGGGATGTTAGATTTTTTTGATATGGTACAACTGTTTTCATTATATGCTTCTCCTCACTGATCATAAGGTTTTCGTTAACTTGGAGGTCTGTGCTGGGGTTTATTAACCAATTCTACTTTTATTTTCTCTACGAAGCTTATCTCTAATTTCCACAATTCTTTTCCTGTGTTTACCTGTTCCAAATTTTCCGCTCTCACGACATAGAACCAGAAACAGAGGAAACAATGGTCTCCTTAACTTACTTCTACTCTCTAGCTGTCAAATATACTACACCAGAACCAGTACTAGCCATACATAATCTGAACAGATCATGCATGGTTTCTCCTGACCGCTTCATATGCTCTGGTACAGACCATTGACAGCACGTTGCTCCCCCATATACCACAACGTTCCACTTTGCTCTATTACATTCAACCTTTTCGCCCTCCTGAATGTTCACGCCTCGGGACCTCATATTTCCTTCCACTGCAGTCATCTAATCTCTTCGGTCTTCCCCGCCCTCATACTTCCTTCACTTCCACTAAGTAGATCGCCCTCATCAGTCTTTCTTCACTCATCCTCTGTATATGTACAAACTATTACTGCATACCCTGATCATCATGATCTGTCAGACTGCTATTATTTTCACACCTCGCTCTTACACTGACATTCTTTGCACGATCCACTTTCCTCAACCCAGAAGTAGTCGTAAGGTACCTTGTTTTCAAGACATTCACCCTCTTCCATCCTATTGCATTCAGGGTTCACGACACAGCCATACAGCAAAGTCGAGAAAACTCACCTATGCCCTGAGATACGCATCTTTGCACTGACAAACTATGATCCTCTCCTCTCACACACTCATTAGTACCCACAGGATCATTGCTTCCTCTCCCACTTAAGTTCCAATGATACAAACCGTGTCCAAGTCCACTCCCAGTTACCTCAACCTCACCACATCTAGCAGGTTTTTCCGCTTTAAACTCACGCTAATCCCATCCTGTCTCGCCTCCCTACTGCACCTCATTACCTTAAATATCACTCACATTAACTCTGAATTTGCGTTAGCAAGGTAGTACAAGGAAACAGATAAAGAATGGATCAACCCACCCATATACACATATACATACATAAACGCCCACACACGCACATATACATACATATATATTTCAGCGTATACATACGTATACATACACAGACATATACATATATGCACATGTACATATTCATACTTGCTGCCTTCATCCATTCTTATCGTTACCCCGGCACAGTCGAAATAGCATCTCCCCATCCAGCAATGTAGCGCTAGGAAAGGACAAAAAAGGCCACATTCGTTCACATTCGTTCTCTAGCTGTCATGTGTAATGCAACGAAACCATAGCTCCCTTTCCACCTCCAGGTCCCACAGACCTCTCCAGGGTTTACCCCAGACGCTTCAAATGCCCTGGTTCAGTCCACTGACTGCACGTCGGCTGCAGTATACCACATCGTTCCAATTCACTCTGTCACTTGCACGCCTTTCAACTTCCTGCATGTTCAGGCCCCTATCGCTCAAAATCTTTTTCACTCCATCCTTCCACCTCCAATTTGGCATTCCGCTTTTCCTTGTTCCCTTCACCTTTGACACATGTATCCTCTTTGTCAATCTTTCCTCACCCATTCCCTCAAAATGACCAAACCATTTCAACACACCCTCTTCCACACTCTTTTTATTCCTTTACATCTCTCTTACCCTTTCATTACTCAATCGATCAAACAACCTCACACTATATATTGTCCTCAAACATTTCACTCCCAACACATCCACGCTCCTCCGTACAACCCTATCTATAGCCCATGCATTTCAACCATATAACATTGTTGGAACCAGTATTCCTTGAAACATACCCAATTTTGCTCTCCGAGGCAACGTTCTCTCCTTCCGCATATTCTTTATCGCTCCCAAAACCTTCGCCGTATATTGTGCTATGTCGCGTCCTATTGAGTAATCGGATGCTGTTTTTTTTCTTTGCCGTTGATTGAAGTCTATGTTTATCTTGATGTAAATCTCATGTCTCCGGACCTACTTTCTTATTTGAAGAGTCTTGAGAGAGTATTCCTACGACTCAAAGATGGAAACTTAAAGTTCAGCTTAGCCAAATGCTCCATCTGCAAACGAAATTTGAGTATTTAGTTCACACCGATTAAGAAGATGGTATTCAACCCAATACAGGTAAAGCGGAAACAACTGTAGACTGGTTAGTTTCTTCCACAGTGGAGAAAGTCAAATCCTATCATGATTTAGCGGGATATTATCGAAGATTTATCGCTAATTTCGCGTAGATTGCACATCCAATCACTTCACTTTTGAAACAAGGAGTTATATTCCAGTGGACTAGAGAGCAAGATAATGCGTTGAACTTGGTCAAGCAACACTTGATCGAGATACCGAGTCTTCGGTTCCCCATCTTTGAGAAACCTTAATTTAGTACAGAGATGCTTGTAAACAAGGTCTTCGATGTATACCTCTGCAGGACGTTTTCCCATAGATTATGCCAGTCCTTCATGTTCAAAGGCAGAATCGAAACAATAATTGAGTTAGAAGGCCTCTCCAGTAGTTTGGGCACTCAAGGTTTAAAGAATGTGTACTTAGTTACCATATCACAATTTATACAGACCACAAAGCTTTGTTAAGCATTTCTGAACGTCAAGATCTAACAAAAAAGTTTCATAGACGGTTTCTAAATGTACACACCTCTGACCTAGATATTAATATTGTTTGGGCTCATCAAATGCTGTTGCGGAGGCGATTTCCCGCAGAGCGGGAACAGTCATTATACATGATAGCCCCGTAGATTTTGATATAGAGAAGGTGAAACAACCTGAACGAGACGACCCAGTTTGGGGTCCTGTCATAGAATGTTTAGAGGGAAGACGGCCTTCCTTGGACGTTGAGATAGCTGTTCCACTCAGGGAATTAAATCTAGCACATGAAGTCTTATATAGGGACTCGAGGTTCGGAGTACGCGCCTGTGTTGTCAAACAGACTGTAACTCCAAAAAACATATATGCAGGATTTCTTGAAGCTAGCACATGATTCACCTCAGGCTACACACCCAGGCTGAGATAGATGATATAAGCAGACTGGCCTGAGGTATTTTTGGCCAAAAATGCAGGAAAACTACAGATCATATGATGATGTGCCGAAGTTGTAACACACACAAGGGAGATCCCACTACACCTCAAACTGCGTTGAAATATCCTGTACCTTCACACCCATGGGAAAGGGCTTATATGGACATATTAGGATGGTTCGCTTTCCTAGGTCCATGGCAGGCTGCAGATATGTTTTAGTAATTATTGATTCTTTTGCAAGGTATTGTGAATTAGTTCGTTCACCTAAACACAAAGACGCAGGTACGGGTGTAGTGCAGATGTGTTTGCCCATGATAAAGTGAAGATGCGCTAGTCTTGTGTTTAGTGGAGATGTGTTTGCCTAAGGAGATGTGAAGATGTGTTTGTCTTGGGTGCAGTGGAGATGCGTTTAGCTAAGGTGATGTGAAGATGCGTTTGTCTTGGGTATAGTGGAGATGCGTTTAGGTAAGGTGAAGTAAAGATGTGTTTGTCTTGGGTGTAGTGAATATGCCTTTGTCTTGGGTGTAGTGAAGATGCGTT
Organism: Panulirus versicolor; assembly: GCA_032361705.1. Lineage (NCBI taxonomy): Eukaryota > Metazoa > Arthropoda > Malacostraca > Decapoda > Palinuridae > Panulirus > Panulirus versicolor. The sequence continues at coordinate 7,308 of JAUUDZ010020736.1, read as the reverse complement.
TGCCTAAGGTGTAGTGAAGATGCGTTTGTATAGGTTGTAGTGAAGATGTGCTTGTTCATGATGTAGTAATTTATGTTTATCAAGCCTTATCTCCTACCCTACTTCCCAGCTGCTTGTTTTGGGTATAATGGAGATGCGTTTAGGTAAGGTGAAGTAAAGATGTGTTTGTCTTGGGTGTAGTGAATATGCCTTTGTCTTGGGTGCAGTGAAGATTCGTTTGCCTAAGGTGTAGTGAAGATGCGTTTGTCTAGGTTGTAGTGAAGATGTGCTTCTTCATGATGTTGTGATTTATGTTTATCAAGCCTTATCTCCTGCCCTACTTCCCAGCTGCTTGTCTTGGGTATAGTGGAGATGCGTAGAGGTAAGGTGAATTAAAAATGCGTTTGTCTTGGGTGTAGTGAATATCCGTTTGTCTTAAATGTAGTGAAGATGCGTTTGTCTAAGGTGTAGTGAAGATGCGTTTGTCTAGGTTGTAGTGAAGATGTGCTTCTTCATGATGTAGTAATCTATGTTTATCAAGCTTTATCTCCTGCCCGACTTCCCAGCTCCTTTAAAAAAGCCTCACTTACTTCCTGATTCTCCGGTTACTGCGCAACGCCTAAGCAACGGCCCTACTCCCCAACTACTACCCAGTACCGCAGTTACTGATTTACTCCGCAACTATAGTAAGGCACCCCACCTTCCACGATTTTCTCCTATGCACCAGACATCACAGAGACCATCCTATTTCCTCATATCTCAGACACCATCGAAACTACTTTCATACATCACAGTCACCACCCAAACTACTGCCATACTCCTCAGGTACATCCTGACACTCCAGCTATGGTCTAACATCCCAACAATTTAGAGCATTAGCTACTGCCGTACTTCCCAGCTACTTCCCAAAAGTCATAGTTACCTCCTGATTATCCGGCTACTGCCCATCGTCTAAGGTACTGCCCTATTCCCCACACTTTCCAATACCCCAGTTACTGACTTACTCACCAACTATAACAAGTCATCACACTTTCCAAGATTTTCACCTATGCACCAAACACTATAGAAATCATACTGTTTCCACACATAAGAGACACCACCTAAACTACTTTCATACTCCACACTCACCACCCAAACTACTGCCATACTCCTTAGGTACATCTGACACTGCAGCTATGGTCTGACATCCCAACTACTGCGAGCCTTAGCTATTGTCCTACTTCCCAGCCACTATCCAATACCCCAGTTACTGACTTACTCCCAAGTATAACAAGGCACCACACCTTCCAAGATTTTCACCTATGCACCAAACACTATCGAAACCATCCTATTTTCCACACATTAGAGACAACATCTAAACTACTTTCATACACCAGAGTCACCACCCAAATTACTGCTGTACTCCTCAGGTACATCCTGACACCTCAGCTAAGGTCTGACATCCCATCTTCCGTGATCCTCCCTCATGGAGACCACTAGAGACCATCTGTTTATTTCATATCTTTGATTAACACAAAACCCCCAGGTCCTGCATCCCTGTTGATTAATTTAAAAATGAATATGAATAAAATGCGTATCAACGGTATCATCCTTATCGGCTTGATAAGCTACCTGTGCGTCAGTGTGAGCGCGTACTACCAGCCACCCATCTCCGGGGGTGCCAAGAGGCCCATTACCTTCCAAGAGGTCCAAGACTACTTCTACTCCCGTGGGGTGTACGAGGACAAGACCCCTGCAGCTGTAGTCGCTGAGCCCAGGGAGATGTCCACCTCGGAACATCCCGGGAAGATGGAGAAGGACGACAATAAATGGGATGACCTTAAGAGTCACATTCGTAGTCAAAACGAGCGTCTCCTCGCCTACTTTGAAGAGAAAGAGAAGGAGGAAGAAAAGGAATGGACGAAAATGGATGAAAACGTTCGTCAAATTAGCGTGGACCTTCGTCGCGATTTTGGAGAAAGATTGGAAGCTCAGGATAAGGAAAGGCGAAAGCAACTGGAATCCCTTCGTGAGGAGAACTTTGATATTCGTCGGCATTCACATGAAATGGAATTAGATCATCGTCGAGAGTATGACAAACTTAAAATTGGAAATGAAGAGCTCCGCAAAACCATTAAGGATGTGGAATCAAACATGAACACTCTTGTTGACGTAGTACAGAAGTTCCTTCTTCAAGGGAAACGAGATGACGATCGTCTTCAGGAGTTAGATCAGAAAACGCAGAGCACACTTCATCAACTAGAGTCTACTCAAAATGATTTTGATCTAAAGATCGCCAAACATATATGATATTTATTATATTTATCTGGGGCCATTTTTTCTGTTTCTTTATCTGAGGCCATTCTCTCTGTTTTTCCATTCCATGTCCTTTCTCTCTGCTTCTTTATCCAGGATCACTTTCTCTCTGTGTTTCTGTATCTGGAATTGTTCTCTGTGTTTCTATATCTGGGGCCATTCTCTCTATTTTCCTGTATGTGATCATTCTCTCTACATTTCTATGTCTGGGGCTATTCTCTCTTATGTTTCTATATCCAAGGCCATACTCCTTATGTTTCTGTATCTGTGATCATTCTCTCTATGTTTCAATATCTGGGATCATTCTTTCTATTTTTCATTGTCTGGGATTATTCTCTAAGTTTCTATATCATGAACTATTCTATGTATGTTTCTGTATCTAGAGTCATTTTCTCTATGTTTGTATATCTAGGGCCATTTTCTCTGTTTCTGTATCTGGGGACATTCTCTTTATTCTTTGCATATCTGGGGTTATTCTCTCTATGCTTCAATTTCCGTGGACATTCTCTATATGTTTCTGTATTTAAGACTATTATATCTATGTTTCTATATATGGGACCATTTTCTCAATGTTACTATATCTGGGATCATGCTCTCAAATTCTCTATATCTGGGGCCATTCTCTCTATGTTTATATATCTGGGGCCATTATCTTTGTGTTTCTATATCTGGAGCCATTCTCTTTATGTTTCTATATCAAGGATAATTCAATGTATCTATATCAGGGGCCATTTTTCTGTCTCAGTATCTTGAGCCATTCCCTCTATTTTTCTATTCAGGGATCAATTCTTTCCCTATTTCTATATCTGGAATCATTCTATCTATATCTGTATGTGAGGCCATTCTTTATATGTTTCTATATCTTGGACATTCTTTCTATGTTTCTGTTTCCGAGACATTCTCTCAATTTTTTATATTTGGAGAAATTCTCTCCATGTTTCTGTATCTTAGATCATTCTTTCTATGTTTCTATATCTAGGATTATTATCTCTATGTTTCTATATCTAAGGCCATTCTCTCTAGGTTTCTATATCTAGGGCCAATATTCCTGTTTCAGTATTTGTAAACATTCTCTCTATGTTTCTATATCTGGGGCCATTCTTTCTATGTATCTTTTGCCTGGGCCATTCTCTCTATGTTTCTATGTCTTGGGCCATTCTTTCTATGTTTCTATATCCATGGCCATTTTCTGTGTTTCTATATCTAGGACCATTTTCTTTATGTCTATATCATTGGCTATTCTCTATGTTTTTCTATACCCGTGGGCATTCTCTCTCTCTTCTAGTTTCTGGGTCCATTCTCTCTATGTACTATATCTGGGACAATTTTCTCAAGTGTTTCTAAATATGGGATCATTCTCTCTATTTTTCTATATCAGGGACCATTCTCTCTATGTTTCTATATCTGGGGCCATTATCTTGTTTCTATATCTGGGGCCATTATCTTGTTTCTATATCTGGAGCCATTCTCCCTATTTTTCTTTATCTGGGATGATTCTCTTTATGTTTATGTGTTTAGGATCATTCTCTGTATGTTTCTATATCTGGGATCATTCTCTCTTATGTTTCTATATCTGGGATCATTCTCTCTTATGTTTCTATATCTGGGATCATTCTCTGTGTTTCTATATCTGGGATTGTTGTCTCTATGATTCTATATATGGAGCCATTCTTTCTATGTCTTTATATCTGTGATTGTTCTCTATGTTTCTATATCGAGGCTCATTCTCTCTATGTTTCTATATCTGGGGCCACTCTTTCTATGTTTATTTGTCTATGAACATTCTCTCTATGTTTCTATATCTTCAGCCATTCTCTCTATGTTTCTGTATCTTCAGCCATTCTCTCTATGTTTCTACATCTAAGATTATTATCTCTATGTTTTTATATGTAGGATCATTCACTCTGTCTCTAAATCTGGGGCCATTCTCTCTATGTTTTTATATCTTGTGTCATTCTCTCTATGTTTCTATATCTGGAGCCACTCCTTCTGTGTTTCTAAATCTGGGATCATTCTCTATATTTCTAAATCTGGGATCATTCATTCTGTTTCTATATCTGGGATCATTCTCTCTATGTTTCTGTATCAGGGATTATTGTCTCTATGATCTATATGTGTGGCCATTGTCTCTATGTTTTTATATCTGTGATCATTCTCTGTGTTTCTATACTGGGGATCATTATCTCTGTTTCTATATCTGGGGCCATTCTCTCTGTTTCTATATCTGGAGACATTTGCTCTATGTTTCTATATCTGAGATCATGATGTTTTTATATCTGGGATCATTCCTTCCATTTTTCTAAATCTGGGACCATTCTCTCTATGTTTCTACTTCTTGTGCCATTCTCTCCATGTTTATTTTTCTGGAGCCATTCCCTCTGTGTTTCTAAGTCTGAGATCATTATCTGTATGTTTCTATATCTAGAGGCATTCTCTCTGTTTCTATACCTAGAATCATTATGTTTTTATATCTGCCATATTCTCTTTATGTTTCTGTATCTGGGATCATTCTCTTTATGTTTCTATATGTGGAGCTATTTTCTCAATGTTTGTATATCTGGGATCATCGTCTTTATGTTTCTATACCTGCGGCCATTCTCTCTGTTTCTATATCTCGAATCATTCTCTATATGCATCTATATCTCCAATCATTCTCTGTATGTTTCTATATTGGTAGCTATTCTTTCAATGTTTCTATATCTGGGCTCATTCTTTGTTTCTATATCTGGGGATCTTTCTCTCTGTGTTTCTTTACTGGGCTGGGGCTACTCTATGTCTTATGTTTCTATGTCTGGGATTATTCTCTTTATGTTACTCTATCTGCCATCATTATTTCTATGTTTCTTTATCTGGGATTTTTCTCACTTTATTTCTTTATCTGGGACCATTCTCTCTATGTTTCTATATCTGGGGCCATTCTTTCTCTTTCTAATTCTGAGGCCATTCCCTCTACGTTTCGTTATGTGAGGCCATTTTCTGTTTCTATATCTGGGATCTTTCTCTGTTTCTTTATATGGGGCCATTCTTTCTGTTTCAGTATCTGGGGCCATTCTCTCTATCTTTCAATCAATGGGGATAATCTCTCTCTGTTTCTATTTCCAAGAACATTCTCTCATATCCTTCTATGTCGGGACCATTCTCTCTATGTTTTTATGTCAGGGGTAATTCTCTCTGTATTTCTATATCCCAGTCCATTACCTCTATGTTTTTATATCTGGGTTCATTCTGTCTATGTTTCTAAGTCTGTGATTATTTCTCTATGCTTTTATATACAGGGCCATTCCATTTATGTTTTTATATCTGGGACCTTTCTATGTTTTTAAATCTTATCATTTTCTATATTTCTATATCTGGGATAATTCTCTCTATGTTTCTATATTTGGGGCCATTCACTGTATGTTTCTATATCTGGGGTAATTCTCTTTATGTTTCTATATCTGGGATTATTCTCTCTGTGTTTCTATATCTGCGATCATTAATTCTGTTTCTTTATCTGGGATTTTTCTCACTGTATTTCTTTATCTGGGACCATTCTCTCTCTCTTTCAATTCTGGGACCATTCTCTCTGTTTCTGTATCCAAGGCCATTTTCTGTTTCTATATCTGGGATCTTTCTCTCTTTGTTTCTTTATATGGGGCCATTCTTTCTGTTTCAATATCTGGGGCCATTCTCTCTGTTTCTAATTCTGGGGCCAATCTCTCTAGCTTTAAATCAATGAGGCTAATCTCTCTATGTTTCTATTCTCAAGAACATTCTCTCTATGCCTCTATATCTGGGACCATTCTCTCTATGTTTTTATGTCAGGGATAATTCTCTCTCTATTTCTCTGTCCCAGTCCATTATCTCTATGTTTTTATATCTGGGTTCATTCTGTTTATATTTCTAAGTCTGTGAATATTTCTCTATGCTTTTATATACAGGGCCATTCCATTTATGTTTTTATGTCTGGGATCTTTCTATGTTTTTATGTCTTATCATTTTTTATATTTCTATATCTGGGATATTTCTCTCTATATTTCTATATTTGGGGTCATGCACTGCATGTTTCTATATCTGGGGTAATTCTCTTTATGTTTCTATATCTGGGATCATTCTCTCTGTTTCTGAAGCCATTTTATGTATGTTTCTGTACATGAGCCATTTCCTTTATTTATCTATATCTGGGATCATTCCTTCTATGTTTCTATATCTCGGATCATTCTCTCTATATTTCTATATTTGGGATCATTCTCTCAACAACTCTATATCTGGGGTTATTCTCTCTATTTTTCTATATCTGGAGTGATTTTTTCTACATTTCTATTCCTGGGGCCATCTCTTTGTTTATATGTCTGGAGCCATTCTCTTCATTTTCTATATTCAGTGCCATTCTGTTCATTTTCTATATTCGGTGCCATTCTCTCTATGTTTCTATATCTGGGATCATTCTCTCTTTGTTTCTATATCCTTGGCCATTCTTGTATGTTTCTATATCTGGGGCCATTTTCCGTTTCTTTATCTGGGGCATTCTCTCTGTGTTTCTATACCTATGTTCATTCTCTCTGCTTCTTATCTGGGATCATTCTCTTTATGTTTCTTTATCTGTGATTGTTCTCTCTGTTTCTGTATCCGGGGCCATTCTCTATTTTTCTGTATCTGAGATCGGTCTGTCTGTGTTTCTATATCTGGGGCCATTCTCTATGTTTCTCTGTCTAGGACCATTTTCTCTGATGTTTTTATATCTGGGATCATTCTCTATATTCATATTTAACTGATCATTCTCTATGTTTCTATATCTGGGGCCAATCTCTGTATGTTTCCTAATCCAGGGTCATTTTCCATATTTCTATATCAGGGCCATTCTCTTTATATTTCTATATTTAGGGACATTCTCTTTGTTTCTATATCTGGGATAATTCTCTCTTATGTTTTTTACATCAGGGGCCAATCTTTCCATGTTTCTGTAACTGTAGACGTTCTTTATGCTTCTATATCTAGGATCATTCTCTCCATGTTTTGATATCTGGGATCATTCTCTCTATGTTTCTATGTCTG
>JAUUDZ010020725.1:0-11284 GCA_032361705.1 Panulirus versicolor | reverse complement strand
GTGTGTGTGTGTGTGTGTGTGTGTGTGTGTGTGTAAATACAGGAACATCAGAGTTATGGCTTCATGGCAGAAGGAAACACATGTAGCCAAACAGGAAACTTACATAATAACATGAAGATGAGCAACAACCGGTTATAACCAGTCCCTCTAATTAACCAGTTGGTTGTAGTTGTATAACTGTAAAGATAACAGTGAACCACCATATGTCTGACTCACACAGACATGATATATGTCTGTCGTGCAAGACATTTGTCTTCATTTTCTTTATTACTGGCCTGCCTAATGACCCCACAACACGAGACGCCGCTCACGATCCACAAGAACACATCAAGGGGCACATCTGGCCACCTACTGCTGCCACCACTACGTGTGTCTGCCTCTGTGTCAGGGATGGATGGCTGGCGGAGGCTGCTGCTCCTTTTGAGAGTATCCCCAACACACACACACACACACACACACACACACAAGAATGGTAATTAAGAGGGCACCTGGATGTGTGAATGCCAGTCGCAGTTTCTGTGATAAAGAATAGTTGTTTGTTGGATATAATCCAGCCAGACAGACGGGGTCGACCAGTGATGGGAACAGTCGGGTCTGTAGTTAACCTGTAAATCAGGAGATACATACTCTGTGGAACAAGAAATACATAGAAATTGTGAAATGAAACAATCTTCCTCAGCCGCTATAGCCCTTGAGGAGAGAGAGAGAGAGAGAGAGAGAGAGAGAGAGAGAGAGAGAGAGGCAGGACCTCAGGCAGGTCAGCAGTGTTGGCAACGTGTCGACACATGATGATGTTTACATATGTGGTCGCGTTGGTTGACGGTGGTCGTCATGAAAGGCAAACCATAGAGCGACCGACTGAGGAAGTATGTTTATGATGCTGTAGCAAATGTGGATACAACACTTACTGAAGAGATGAGACGTCCAGAGTGGAACATGACAGAAAGGAGGAAGGAAGAAGACAACGGAGGAGTGAGTAACCTCTCACCAAGTAACAGCCTGAGGAGGTATTGGTGGATGATGACCCGTCACACAGCACGTGAGCAGATGACTACGACGGAACACATAATGTTGTTGTTGTTACATAATCCTTCCAGGAATTTTATACAATCATGATGTTACATGAAGTAGTGTAGCGCACACTTGTTCTATACGGTACTGTCCTAACCCTGTAATGATGGGGTTATCGGTCGTAAGAGGTCACCCGTAGGAAGCTGGATCGTTTGGAGATAGGTCAGGGACAGATGGAGTGATTAACTATCATTACAAGATTTTATCTTCACACTTACTACTATAGAAAAGGAGAGTTTTATATATTATGTACATAGTGGAAAACGTAAACACGTAATGCTTGAGTGAGGTGATGAGGTAAATGGTAATGTAGTAAAAACATTAATGAAACCAGAATCAAAGAGGAAATATATTCGTGAAGAATACACAGAGATAAATATTTTACCTTGGCGACATAGACGAGGTGATGGAGTTCAAGCATGAGATACAGAGGATAACCAGAAATGTGAGAAGAATTCCTGTGAAAGATGACCAAACATGAGTGAGCTTGGCGATCTGTTGTGGGATTAACAACATCAGACCAGGAAGGTATAAGAGAGCAGCAAGGACCGAGTCGTGCAGCAGGATCAGTGAGGAGAAACAGAGAATCTTTGATAACAATATACTGCACGAGGCCGGAACCTTCCATCTGGCGTACATGATGATCAGTTAAGGAGCAGCTGATCAGCTTAAGAGATTCAGAGAACCTAACTGTATAGGAGGAGGAGGATGTGAGAAGAACTTAATGACATGTTCAGAAATGTTTTTACAGTGGATGACACATTAACCACAACTCCAGTGACGTGGGATGAGGAGATCTGGCAAACCATTGCGATATTAAGACCATACATAAAGCAATATTAAGACCATACATAAAGCAATATTAAGACCATACATAAAGCAATATTAAGACCATACATAAAGGGAATGGTATATGGTCTTGATCCTTAAAGACCGTAATAAAGTTTCTCCATGTTTGCTTCACACGTGATCACATACACGTGACGTACCACGTGGAATGTTGTTCATTATGTACGTACGTGGAGGAAGGTCACGTGTCAGGCACCAAGCATGACAAACTTCGTCCCTCTGCATAAGACGGAAGACCAGGATGATGCGGCCAGCCACAACAGGTCCTCCTGACCAGCTTGGTCTCTGGCACAGAGGAAGAGAAAGAAAATGATTGGCTCTTACTGCGGATGAACTACGTGAGTGAGGGGCAACATGGTGTCAGGAAAAGAAGCTTATACGAATTAGATTTCTATGAGAGAGTGAGCTCTGTCTCAGACGTAAGGGAAGGCTGGGTGGATAGTTTGTGTGTGGAGTGTCACAACGCATCTGACACTTCCACATTCGAGGTTTGGAAAGAATCTGCATCATCAGGCAGGAATATGTGGAAGACTCCTTCATGGAGAGGTTACCATGGGTGTGCCCTGCGCTGGGTCACGTGAATGACGTATACGAAGGTTATCCTCCAACCTACTTATGTTTGCCGATAATACCGTTGCTATGAGGGAAATAGATAACGAAGAGAATTTTATCATCTTGCAGGAGGACCGAGACAGAATCTGAGGTGAGTCTGATGAAACAGTTGATGAAATGTAACTCAAGTGAATGTAATGAGGATGGGACACAGGGAAAGAAGGTCCGAGTATGAATCTTACTCAGCAGCAAAACTCAAGTTGTGGGAACGAGTTGGTGAGAGAGATCCAAGGGTCAACATCACTCCTAACTTTTCATTGATTTCCGTCTTTTGTCCATTCTCTCATAATGATTTGATCAATGCAAGGATGGACTTTAAAGTTGCCTGGGGACAAATTAAAGTTCTTAGTATGAGCGATGAAGACAGATTCATTGACGCTGCGGGTAGCATAATCAACAGACGGGTATGGGTAACTGGATTTTTAAGGTCTACAGAGTGATCGTTATCATGACAGTGTTTAGACATCGCATTTTTGTGGTCATCCCTGGGTACTGCTTGACGGTGCCAATAACATCGACATAGTTTTCTACGGTCTGGCCAATGTATGTATCTTTATATGCCTTACATTTGACGGCGTAAACACTCCTAGGTGATAAATGATTTATCCTACATTTTATAAAGGTCTTACTGATGGTGTTATTGTACTGGAAAGCAACATTACAAGCACTGTTTTTAGTACATAGATTAGCTAAGTTGAGAGAATAGGGCAACACTAAACATTCAGACCTATCCTCATTTGTCACATTTTTATTACTAGATGCATAAAATGTCTTCCTAGCTTTCCAGTACGCTTTGTTCACAAGCCACTTGAGATAAAATAGCTGCCTAAAGGTACGTCTCATATGACTACATTCTCCCACCAGGCCTATGGGATCATATATCGTTAGTGCATTTAAAAAACATAGACATGATTACAGACGTTTTTATAGAAGAATCATGTACTGAAAAATAATGAATATAGTTCTCAGAGTTGGAAGGCTTCCCGTAGATCCTAAAGGACAAATGATCAGATTCTCTAGTTATCAACACATCAAGAAAGAGTAGTTTGCCTCCTTTTTCAACCCCTGCACCTTCCTCTTGACCTCCTTCCGCCTTCTCTTGTACATCTCCCAATCATTTGGACGCCTTCCCTGTAAGTACCACCCAAATACTCCTCTCTTTTTTTTCACTTGGAACTTCGCTTCATCCCACCATTCAATACTTTTTCTTTTTTACCTCAGATATCTCACTAGTTGTCCCTCAGCACATCAACATCCAAAAGTCTCTCTTCTATGCTCGTATCAATTAGTATGTATTCCAGTACCGCCTGCTGACCATCTTTTCTACTTACTTACACTTGTTTTGGCCATCTTTTTGAACCAGGTAATTCCAATCATCGGCCCTTTTTCAACACACAACTCCACAAGTTGTTCGCCATTTACATTTTCACTATTTCCATGCACATTACTGAACACCCAATGCTTTCCAAGTATACCCTCAACTGTCACATTACTCTCCTTCGCATTTAAATTGCTCATCATCAATTCCCGGTTTATTGCACAAAAACTGGTGACACTCACTCTGCTGCCTCGAAAAGACAGGCTTCTCAAGATTTTCCTTCTTGTGGTCCGGCTCATAAGCACTGATAATTATAATCTCCCGCAATCTACCTTCATTTTTACCCACATAAATCTGGAGCTCATTTCCTTACACTCACACACTGCCACAATTCCTGCTTCATCAGTAGTGCTACCACTTCCTTAGCTTTTTCCCTCACACCAACCCCTAAGACATTCCCAAACTATTCTTTCACTTTTTGAGGTAAACCATGGAAAAGTCTGGAGTTGTTGGATGTTGATGGGAGCTGTGGTTTTTATGCATTAAACATGACAACTAGAGGATAGGTGTAAGCGAATGAGGCCTTTTCGTTTATTCCTGACGCCACCTTGCTAACGCAGGTTATGGCGATCAAGTATAAGAGAAACGAAAAAGAATATGTTCACAAAGTCCAATTACTTTACGTTTGTACCGTAAACATTGGTGACAAACGATTACCTCAATGAACAATGTTGTCAATCTCTACATTTTCTATCATTTCTATACTGTATAGGACTGGACACTCGCTTGTACTGAATTTTATATTCGAATTAGTTACCTGGATCGCCTATTCTAAGAATTATATAAAGTAATACTTTGGCACTACAAGAGAAATTGCAAGATTAACCTAATCAGACAGGGCGTTAAACGTTTTAAAAAATTATTGTCTAGTTTTATTTCTTGGTGGGGTTTGGTGTGGGTTGTCATGACTTGAGGCGAGACGCTACTTTTGAGGCGCGCGCCACAGCTCGCTAGTCAAATGACGTTCAAACTAAGTCATCTATCCTTATCTGAAATATCGTTTGGGTAAACAGAGTGAAGTTATCCCTTCAATAATTTTGAAACTATATGACAATTAATCTGGAGGTATTCCAGATTTAGAGATACACAATTTTTATTTATAATACAGTAAGTTTTCCATTGTCTGTTTTCATCGAGCGGGCGGAAAGGGACGCCATTTGCACCGTTCAACATGGAACACAGTTCGAGTGAAGAGTAAGAATTTAAATTTAGTGTTATGCATGACAATATAACGGTAGTTATAGTGTGTGTTGTCTTATCAAGTAGTGACCGTAGATTTGGTGTGTTATTATTGCTATGGTAAGGAAAGATATGGTGGCAAGACGAGTTATGGTAATGGCTTGGGTCAGCCGGGCATGGTGGTCCCGCGCGCGCTTTGATATGTACACAGTATATCTCAACTGGCATTTGTTATTTTCATTTATGTAGTTGGGCAGATTTCCCTCTATCTCTCGTAGTTTGTATAGTTATGATCCGTTGGTGAGAAACAGCAGGAGTTTTAGCAAAGTTTCGCGGGAGTTGAAAAGAGCGCGTGGCAGTCAGGTGGCCCAGCTCCTCCTCCCAGGTTCTCGCATACAATTGATTGAAAACTTCATGGAATCGCTCAGAACTTCAAGTGATTTCAAGTTTATAATGCTTTAATAGGTAACTGCCCATAGTAAACTGGGCCAAAAATTGTCCATTTCAATCATATTTTTTAAGATTTTTTTTAGGAATTGTTGCAAGTGGGTCTGGGTCTCCTCGGCTGCAAGTATTTCAGACGTCAGCAACGTAACATTATCTGGTCCCCATTTGTTTTTTGCTTATTGGAAATATGATATAGAACTAACAGCCTTATGTTGGTTGTGATTTTATATTTTGATAATTTAATGAAATAATTTAATGTTAGTATGTTATCTTGATTGTACCTGTAGGTAATATTGCTCTTAGAATTATATGTGTAACTTGGTGATTGTGATATGGATAATGAAAGCTTTTCATTACCTTTGTTGTGTGCTGTAAAGTGTGCAGATTCCATATAACAGAAAATGCAAGTTCTCACTTTTTTCTCAGTAAAATCTCTATTGTATGGTTAATTCTGACCCAATATGTCTCACATTCAGAGTTTTATCAACTTAATTTAGTTAACGTGTACCAAGATGATTGTAGTAGATTGATGGGAATTGGTGCACAAGGAACTTCTGAATTTTGTAAAGTTTATTTCACAATTTCAGTATCAAAATATAACTGGGTTAGAGTGCAATGTCTTCAGTAATCCATAATGCCTGAATTCTCATTAAATGTTTACTGTAAAAAGCAATATAATAGAAGGATTTGGAAAAGCTAACATTTGATATACAAAATTGTTAGTGAGCATTAAAGAGACTGATTTTTGGAGCTTTGTAAGATCTAGAAATAGAATTGAGTTTGGAGATTTTGGAAGATGGATGTTTCCATCACCCAGGGGGAATCACAGAATTTGTGTAGAGATTATCTAGTGGTAAGTGCTACTATATTGTTTTTGTATTTTTGTAGTTTGCTGAATGTTGAAATGAGTTATGCAAGCTATCAATTTTGTCACATAACTATAATGCTGATAAACTAGTAGATGTGTATAAACTAAGATAACTTTGATAGTACTGCAACAGATTTTGTATTAAAGCTGTATACACATTTTTAAGCAATGGAAATGTGGAACGAGGGTGTTTGTATTCGAGGAATCATTTGTAGGGGGGTTGGTTTGTGCTGATATAAATATTAGTTGGCAGGCAACCAACGACCAGGGGTTATATGTTACCATTACTACCTGTCTGAATATCTGGAGGGTTAGTGACATCTGCTTTGTGAGCCAGCATTTCATTGGTTGTCAAGTTGCACTGCTCTAACCCAGGTAACTGTTTTTTTCTTTCTGCCTCCCAAACATGTGGACTACTGGCATTCTATCCACAGACTTGTCTCTCCTTGTCGTTGTAACACTTGACAATACAACTCATGCAGCTCATTCTTCATGCCTCAAGATTTTCCTGCAAAGAGCTCTGTGTGCTTGCCCTGCCTTTTAGCAAAATGGCACAAGCATTAGAAGTAGTCATTAGGAACATTAGGAGGAATCCTTTGCAGACACTGCACTAGACTTGCCTGTTGCCTGTGGCTTGTAAAGGTTGAGGTATAAAGGCTAAGAAGCAGCACTAGAGTTCTTTCGTTATGGACACTTTGTTGCCGTGGCCACCCTTTTGAGGGAGTTCCAGGAGGAAAAAGTGTCAGAGATATAGATAGATAAGTAGAATTTAGCGCTACATGACAAGATATGTCAACACAAGACAGTGTACAGCTTACCATGAGATTATGTAGTGTGCACTTTCCTAGTTATATGCACTCACCATAAGGCATATTAATTCCCCTTGGATAAGGTAAGACCTATATCCTGTTTCTTGGTGGTTATATAGTTGAATGTGTAACTGGTAAAAATAAAAGAAGCCATTATACGGGATAAGATTATAAACCATTTCAAGCCACTTTATAAGATAAACGATTCTTAGCATGGTTTTCAACAAAATCACTCGTCTGAAAAATCTGCTTGATTTCTTATGTGAAAATTATCATTTATGATGAAGTAAAGCAGTTCATGTTATCTATATAGATTTTCAAAAAGCATTTGATAAAGTTCTACATCAAAGGTTACTAACTAGTTATCACATGATATAGATGAGGTTGTTCCTCCATGGTTAGGAAATTGGCTGACTGGCTATAAACAAAGTGTAGTGATTAATGGTCTAACCTTGAATGGTTAGATGTAAGAAGTGGTTTGCCACTGGGATCAGTCTTGGTCTCAGTTTCCACTCCCATATATAGTTGATACTGATTGAAAATGGGCTTCATTGTAAGATATCTAAATTTGCAGATGATGCTAATTTAGGAAATATGCAACAGAAACTGAAAGGCTGCTGCTTCAAACTGACATAGAGAAACTGATGGAGGGTGCTAACAGGTGCCAACTGAATTTTGATAGTGATAAAGTGTAAAGTCTTGCATGTCAGTTGTAAAAATGAAAAGGCAAGCTACATAGTGAATTCTGTTGAGCTACAATTGGTTAATGAGGAACGAGGACTTAGGTGTAATAATTTCTGGTGACTAAAGCCATGCAAGCAGTGAACAGAAGCAGTAAAATGGGCAAACAAAATTCTTCAGTTCATAGGAAGAACTTTTGAGTTTTTCTTAGGAAATTATTCTTGCTCTACAACACACTGGTGTTTCCCCTTCTTGAATATTGAGGTCAGTTTTGGTCACCCTGCTTTAGGAGAGACAGACAGACAGAATGGAGAGTGTGCAGTGGTACACTACCTAGATGATTCCTGGGCTGAGAAACAAATCTAATGAGAGTCTAGTAAATGAATTACATCCATATAGCTTGGAAAAGAGAAGGTTGAGTGAATGGTGATGATAGTTATTCAAAATCGGTAAAGGCTTCGATAATCTAACGCATTACTTAAGGGTAGATTTATCTGATTTCACTTGTAATTATGGATATGAACTCGTCGGTAAATATTTTACCTTGAATAATGCTAAGTACTTTTTCTTCAAGAGGATTGTTAAAAGCAGTGCCATAGGTATGTATAAGAATAGATATGATAGATATTTCTCTTCAGATCCATAACTGACATTATATGCTCCTTAACTACTTAAGTTTATAAGTCCCCCTTTTTACAAAAGAATTTTCTTCCTAACCCATTAATCCATAAGTTTTTTTTTCACTATCACAAACAGCTTCATTAGGACTTACAGGTCTGTTGCTGTTTAGATTTAGTTGTATTTGGTTGTATTACTTTTCATTCCATTAGATTGTTTTTCACATTTAATTTTCTTTGGGATTCTCTTTTGTATTTGGAGTGTTAGAGGACTTGTGATTAAGTTAATGAGTATATTTTGGCTGAGTACATAGACAGTGAACATATTTGCATATTTTAGCAATGAAGATATATTAAGGATATACAAAAATGTGTTTCTAATGTGGTCCCATAAAACATTCAAAAATATTGGTTGCACATATTGAAAAAAGCTATGACAGGATAGTGATATGATTTAGGTAGATGTGAAATATAATTTTCATAACATAAGAACTAATATTAAGAACTGCACAGTTACTATCAGAAGGTTATTTTTAAGAGCTGAATACATTAGCACCAGTGTAGAATTAAAAGTTATTTACAATGTTTGTTGCCTTCTACTTTATTGTATAAAAATTATTTTACTCGTTAGAAATATCTAATTCTACAACAGATTATGGAAGATAATTCCATAAGACTGTAATTGTGTACATAAATGAACTTGTGCCAAAACCCCCTAATATGGATGCAGTAATTGATAAATCACCAGCTTATGTTCCGTACTTGTGCTAATTATGAACTATTTTAACATGGCATATATTCTGGGGAAACATACAACTATATTTTAACTTATACTCAGTATTGTGATCATACTAAAGTGATTAAAGGCAATAGCAATTGGAAGAGAATTCAGGATATATCTTTTGATGTTATATTTGATATCTTGCATCCTACCCCTGAGTTTCTTAACCTGTGGAAATTTCCAAGAGAGCATAGGAAATCAGTTCATGGAATATGATTAATGTCCTTTTGATTTTAATGAAAGTGAATATTGTGGGATGATTAACATTTACCCATGATAATTAATGCCATGCTGAATGTTTGAATTCTCATTTAAAGATGTTAGCAACTGTGCGATGGAATGCTTCTTTAGGCCTAGAGCAATGCTTTTGATATCTTGCTCTTATTCACGTTTACTTTCAGCATTTTCCTTTCACACACTTTTTTCTCCAAACTCAGTCACCAACCTCTACAGTTTCTCACAAATCAGCCACTAGAGCTGTCATTGGCATGATTCACCTCCCAGGCCCTGTCATCCCTAACATATGCATACTCACCCCTCTCTCCAAAACTCCTGCATTTACTTCCCTCACCACCCCATCCGTAAACGTATTCAACAGCCATGGGGACATCACACACCCCTGCCACAGACTGACATACTGGGACCACATTTTAGTGCCACCTATCTCGTACCCTTTCATTACTTGATTGATCAGACCATATATTGTTCTCAGACATTTAATTTCCAAGACCACCCTCCTCCACACAACCTTATTTGTAGCCCAGGTATTCTTCTCATGGTCAGGTATAAGCATTGATAATGACCCACCTCTTGTAATCCACTCAGTAGACTTTCCCTGTCTTTTTTCCTGTGTTCCCTCCCTCCATCCTGAATTTATCTTGGTTCCTTTTATTTTTTTTGTGGACCTACTGGCACTGAATATTGTTAGATATTGTGAGAGCTTTAGTAAAGAAATCAAAGTTTAGTAGAGTTACATTAACCCAGTAAAGGCAGGCAACTTTTATATATATATATATATATATATATATATGTATGTATGTAAATACATCCGTGTAAGGCGGCATATTTTAGGAATAACAACGTGTCAAGGAATAAGCCACTACATACATAGATAAAATTGGATGTGAAAGGAAGGTAAGAGGTGTTACTTATGTGATACTGCATCATAGCTGGCTGTGGGAGGAGGGGAGGAGTAGTGTGGGAGGACCTGGGATGGGCAGCTTATCAGGCACACCTGGGATGAGGCTAGGGGACTCTGCGATCACTTTTGTTTTACGCTTATCATTTGTGCATTTATTTACAACTGCTGTGAACGTCTGTTTACATGTCAAGAGATGCCACATCACCCAATTTCTCCACACAATTATGATATGAAAGGGCCCATTACGTAACATTGCCTGCTTGCTATTGTGCAAATGTTAGGTAAAAGCTAACACCGGTGCTGACTGCAGATGGGCAAGTGAGGGTAGCTGTTTACAGGAATGGGTAAGCAGAGGTCATGGTAGTAGATGATAGTGATGCCACATTGCCAAATTTTAAAAGGCAATTGCGATGCAAGATAGCCCATTGTGTAATGTTGCTTGTCTTCTACTGTACGAAAGTTAATTAACATACTTGCCTTTAATGGGTTAATCCAGTCACTCAGTAAATGCTGCGACTATATGAATTTGGTTTCAGTAAACATACTTGCCTTTAATGGGTTAATCCAGTCACTCAGTAAATGCTGCGACTATATGAATTTGGTTTCAGGAATGGAAAATGCCAGTAGCTTGTCAGATAATGCATTTGTCACATGGCATAGTTACTATGCCAGCCCACCACAACCATTAGCTTTGTACTTAATTTTTGGTAAATTTCATTTATGAATTCCTGGGCAAGTTATATTTACACTAATTTTTTTCTCTCTAAATGTGAAAATACAGATATTCCCAAGTTTATGGAACTCATCATAAGTTATTATTATTTTACTTGATTGCCGTTTCCCGCTTCAGT
>JAUUDZ010020703.1:0-11284 GCA_032361705.1 Panulirus versicolor | reverse complement strand
CTATATCTGCCACTCTATCATCAAACACATTCAACAAACCTTCAAAATACTCAATCCATCTCCTTCTCACATCACCAGTACTAGTTATCACCTCCCCATTAGCCCCCTTCACTGAAGTTCCCATTTATTCCCTTGTCTTACGCACTTTATTTACATCCTACCAAATCATCTTTTTATTCTCCCCAAAATTTACTGATACTCTCTCACTTCAACTCTCATTTGCCCCCTTTTTCACGTCTTGCACCTTTCTCTTGACCTCTTTCTTTTATAGATCTCCCACTCACTTGCATTATTTCCTTGCAAAAATCGTCCAAATGCCTCTCTCTTCTCTTCCGCTAATAATCTTACTTCTTCATCACAACTACTGACAGACGACCTATCTACTACTGTCCGACACCCTAGTCCCATCACACCTACTGACACACGACCTATCTACTACTGTCCGATACCCTAGCTACATTCCAACTAATAACAGACAACCTATCTACTGCTGTCCGACACCTTAGCCCCATCCCAACTAATGACAGACGACTTATCTACTACTGTCCGACACCCTCGCCCCATCCCAACTAATGATGGACGACCTATCTACTACTGCCCAATACCTTAGCTCCATCCCAACTAATGACAGAGGACCTATCTACTAATGTCCGAAACCCTAGCCCATCCCAAATATGGATAGATGACCCATATACTTCTGTCCGACATCATAGTCCCATCTCAATTACTGAAAGACGACCTATCTACTACTGTCCGACACCCCAGCCCTATCTCAGCTTCTGACAGACGACCTATCTACTACTGACAGACGACCTATCTACCACTGTCCGACACCTTAGCCCCATCTCAACTACTGACAGACAACCTATCTACTACTCTCCGACACCCTAGCCCCATCCCAACTATTGACAGACGACATATCTACTACTGTCCGACACCCTATCCCCATCCCGACTAATGACAAACGAAATATTTAATACTGTCCGACACCGTAGCCCCATCCCAACTACTGACAGACGACCTCTCTGTTACTGTCCGACACACTAGCCCCATCCCAACTACTGACAGACGACCTATCTACTACTTTCCGACACCCTAGCCACATCCCAACCACTGACACGCGACCTACTTATTACTCTCCAACACACTAGCCCATCCCAACTACTGAAAGACGACGTATCTACAACTGCCCGACACCCTAGCTCCATCCCAACTAATGAAAGACGACCTATCTACTACTGTCCGACACCTTAGCCCCATCCCAACTAATGACACACGACCTATCTACCACTGTCCGACACCCTAGTCCCATCCCAATTAATGACAGACGATCTATCTACTACTGTCCGACACCTTATCCACATCCGAACTAATGACAGTCGCCCTATCTACTACTGTCCGACACCATAGACACATTTCAACTACAGACACACGACCTATCTACTACTGTCCGACACCCGAGCCCCATCCCCACTACTGACACACGACCTATCTACTACTGTCCGACACTCTAGCACCATGCCAACTAATGACAGACGACCTATCTACTACTGTCCGACACCCTAACCCCATCCCAACTACGGACAGACGACCTACCTACTACTTTCCGACATCTTAGTCCCATCTTAACTACTGAGAGACGACCTATTTACTACTGTCCGACACCCCAGCCCCATCTCAACTACTGACAGACGACTTATCTACTGCTGTCCGACACCCAAGCCTCATCTCAACTACTGACAGATGACCCATCTACAACTGTCCGACACCTTCGCCCCTTCTCAACTACTGACAGCAACCTATATACCAATGTCCGACACCCTAGCCCCATCCCAACTAATGACAGACGCCTATCTACTACCGTCCGACACTCTAACCCCATCCCAACTACTGACAGACGATCTATCTATTACTGTCCGACACCCCAGCTCCATCTCAACTACTGACAGACGACTTATATACTACTGTCTGACACCCTAGCCCCATCCTAACTACTGACACACAACCTATCTACTACTGTCCGACACCCTAGCCCCATCCGAACTAATGGCACACGACTTATGTACTACTGTCCGATACCGTAGCCACATCCCAACTGCTGACACACGACCTATCTACTGCTGTCCGACACCTTAGCCCCAACTCAATTACTGACAGACAACCTATATAATGCTGTCCGACACCCTAGCCCCATCCCAACTAATGACGCACGACCTACCTACTACTGTCCGACACCGTAGCCCATTCCCATCTACTAACAGACGACCTATCTATTACTGTCCGACACCCCAGCCCCATCACAACTACTGATAGACGACTTATCTACTCGTGTCCGACACCCTAGCCCCATCCCAACTAATGACAGACGACATATCTACTACTGTCCGACACATTAGCCCCAACCTAACTACTGACACACGACCTATCTACTACTGTCCGACACCCAAGCCCCATGGCTACTACTGACACAGAACCTATCTACTACTGTCCGACAACCTAACCCCATCCCAACTACTGACACACGTCCTATCTACTACTGTCCGACACCCTAGCCCTATCCCAACTAATGACACACGACTTATCTACTACTGTCCGACACCCTAGCCACATCCCAACTACTGACAAATGACCTATCTACTGCTGTCGGACACCTTAGCCACATCCCAACTAAAGACAGACGACCTATCTACTACTGTCCAAAACCCTAGTTCCATTCCAACTAATGAAAGACGCCCTATCTACTACTGTGCGACACCCCAGCCCCATCTCAATCACTGACAGACGACCTATCTACTACTGTCCGACACCCTATTCCCATTCCAACTAATGACAGACGACTTATCTACTATTGTCTGACACCCTAGCTCCATTCCAACTACTGACAGACGACCTATCTATTACTGACCGACACCCTATCCCATCTCATCTACTGACAGACGACCTATCTACTACTGTCCGACAACCCAGCTCCAAGTCAACTAATGACACATGACCTATTTACTACTGTCCGACACCCTATCCCCATCCCAACTAATGACAGACGACCTATCTACTCCTGTCCGACACCCTAGCCCCATCCCAACTAATGACAGGCGACCTATCTACTACTGTCCGACACCCCAATCCCACCCCAACTAATGACAGATGACCTATCTACTACTGCCCGACACCTTAGCCCTATCCCAACTAATGACAGACGACCTATCTACTACTGTCCGACACCTTAGCCCCATCCCAACTAATGACTGACGACCTATCTACTACTGTCCGACACCCTAGCCCCATCCCAACTAGTGACAAACGACCTATCTACTACTTTCCGACATCTTAGCCCCATCTCAACTACTGACAGACGACCTATCTACTACTGTCCGAAACCCCAGCCCCATCTCAACTACAGACAGACGACTTATCTACTACTGTCCGACACCCAAGCCCCATCTCAACTACTGACAGATGACCTATCTACAACTGTCCGACACTTTAGCACCATCTCAACTACTAACAGACAACCTATATACTGCTGTCCGACACCCTAGCCCCATCCCAACTAACGACAGACGACCTATCTATTACTGTCCGACATCCCAGCCCCATCTCAACTACTGACAGACGACATATCTACTACTCTCCGACACCTTAGCCCCATCCCAAGTAATGACAGAGGACCTATCTACTACTGTCCGACACCTTAGCCCCAACCCAACTACTGACACAAGACCTATCTACTACTGTCCGACACCCAAGCCCCATGGCAACTGCTGACACACGACCAATCTACTACTGTCAGACACAAAAGTCCCATCCCAACTACTGACACACGACCTATCTACTAATGTCCGACACCGTAGCCGCATCCCAACTAATGACACACGATTTATCTCCTACTGTCCGACACCCTAGCCACATCCCAACTACTGACACACGACCTATCTACTGCTGTTGGACACCTTAGCCCCATCCCAACTAAAGACAGACGACCTATCTACTACTATCCAACACCCTAGCTAGCTCCAATCCAACTAATGATAGACGACCTATCTACTATTGTTCGACACCCCAGCCCCATCTCAATTACTGACAGACGACCTATCTACTACTGTCCGATACTCTAGCCCCATGCCAACTAATGACAGAAGACCTGTTTACTACTGTCCGACACCCTAGCCCCATCCCAACTAGTGACAAACGACCTACCTACTACTGTCCGACATCTTAGCCCCATCTCAACTACTGACAGACGACCTATCTACTACTGTCCGACACCTCAGGCCCATCTCAACTACTGAGAGACGACTTTACTACTGTCCGAAACCCAAGCCCCGTCTCAATTACTGACAGATGACCTATCTACAACCATCCGACACCCTAACCCCATCGCAACTACTGATAGACAACCTATATACTGCTGTCCGACACCCTAGCCCCATCCCAACTAATGACAGACGACCTATCTACTACTGTCCGACACCCCAGCCCCATCCCAACTACTGACAGTCGACCTGTCTATTCCTGTCCGACACCCCAGCCCCATCTCAAGTACTGACAGACGACTTATCTACTACTGTCCGACACCTTAGCCCCATCCCAACTAATGACACACGACTTATCTACTACTGTCCGACACCCTAGCCACATCCCAACTACTGACACACGACCTATCTACTGCTGTCGGACATCTTAGCCTCATCCCACCTAAAGACAAACGACCTTTCTACTACTGTCCAACACCCTAGCCCCATCCCAACTAATGACTCACGGTTTATCTACTACTGTCCGACACCCTAGGAACATCCCAACAATTGACACACGACCTATCTACTGCTGTCGGACACATTAATCCCATCCCAACTCAAGACAGACGACCTATCTACTACTGTCCAACAAACAAGCCCCATCTCAACTACTGACAGATGACCTATCTACAACTGTCCGACACCCTATCCCATCTCAACTACTGACAGACGACCTATCTACTACTGTCCGACAACCCAGCTCCATGTCAATTACTGACACACGACCTATTTACAACTGTCCGACACCCTAACCCCATCCCAACTAATGACAGACGACCGATCTACTACTGACCGACACCCTAGCCCCATCCCAACTAATGACAGACGACCCATCTACTAATATCCGATACCCCAACCCCATCCTAACTAATGACAGACGACCTAATCTACTACTGTCCGACACCCTAGGTCCATCCCAACTAATAACACACGACCTATCTACTACTGTCCGACACCTTAGCTCCATCTCAACTAACGACAGACGACCTATCTACTACTCTCCGACACCTTAATCCCATCCCAACTAATGACAGACGACCTATCTACTACTTTCCGACACCAATGCCTCATCCCAACTCATGACAGACGACCTATCTACTACTGTCCGACACCTTAACCCCATCCCAACTAATGACAGACGACCTATCTACTACTGTCCGACTCTGTAGCTCCATCCCAACTTATGACAGACGACATATCTCCTACTGTCCGACACCCTAGCCCCATCCCAACTTATGACAGACGACCTATCTACTACTGTCCCACACCGAAGCCCCATCCCAACTAATGACAGACAACCTATCTACTACTGTCCGACACCTAAGCCTCATCCAAATCAATGACAGACGACCTATCTACTACTGTCCGACACCCTACCACCATCCCAACTACTAACAGACGACCTATCTATTAATGTCCGACACCCTAGCCCCATCTCAACTACTGACAGACGAACTATCTGCTACTGTCCAACATCCTAACGTCATCCCAACTAATGACACACGACCTATTTACTACTGTCCGACACCCTAGCCCTATCCCAACTACTGACAGACGACCTATTTACTACTGTCCGACACACTAGCCCCATCCCAACTACAGACAGACGATCTATCTACGACTGTCCTACAACCTAGTTGCTGTTAAACACCCTGCCTCCAAACCCAACTTTTGCCACCCCCAACTACTACTGGACATCCCCAAACAATATGCGACACCCAAGCAACTTGTCTACACAAACCCCATCTCAACAACAAATACACACCCCAGCTGCTATCCTACACCCTGGCTTTCATCCCAACTACTTACTCCCTGACACCTTAGTTACTATACAACATCCTAGCTATTACTCGACGCTCCGGATCACATCCGACACCCCAGCCTCCACAATCCTCACCCATCAGCACAGACAGTTCATACTTAAGAGGCCATTTGTCTTTTCGATTTGATTCTGCAACAAAAAAATACTACTTAAGGTAGTGCTGAAATAATTTTACAAAAAACATGAATTACAAAATGGCAATATACCTTTCGGTGTGCTTTCTCACTTGCATGTGCGCCGTGGGCGGCAACTTGGCCAAGGTGTCCCTATCCGCGAAGTCTGCCGATCAGCAATCGTCCATGGTGGAGCGTCCAACAACAAGCTCCTCCTTGCCATGGACTGGAGGCCGCTCAGAGACTTCGGTCCCTAAGGCTAGCGAGACCCATATGGTGGGTGAGGCTCCCTTCCTACACTGGGATTTTCATGGCGACGAGTTCGATGAAGCTGAAGATCCGGCAAGGAGACCAATGGGTAGAATCTTAGGAAAACGATGGCCAAACAAGACTGTTCCCATCGGCTTTGATGTGCAGTTCCCACAACAGTACCGGCCGAAAGTGTACGAGATGATGGACATTTTCAATAAAGCAACTTGTTTAAAGTTTGTGAACGCCACTGATGCCAGTACTCACTATGTCAGAGTGACGAATATGCAGATGGCTTGTAGTGCTGTTACTGGCTATAGGAACGGAAAGCGAGCTAGTCAAATGGCCAACTTCCATGAGCTTTGTTTCAGGAAAAAGGGAGTCATTTTCCATGAGCTCATGCACGCCATAGGCTTTCCTCACCAGCAAGTCAGAGCTGACAGGGATGAGTACGTCAAAATTCATGAGGAAAACATCGACCCAAAACATCTTCGTAATTTCAAGAAGATGAAGGGTAAAAATGCACACTTAATGACTGTTGGCATTCCTTATGACTACAACAGCATAATGCAGTATCCTAAAAATGGCTTCACAAATGGCAAAGGTCCCACAATAACTATTTTAAAGCCTCATGCAGGCTTTGTGGGACAAAGGGATAGTCCATCGCGTTCGGATATTGCCTCCATCAATCGTCTGTATGAGTGTTGGGATCACTACCTGGGTGATGACATCCCTGATGCTGTGCCGTATGAGGAATTCTACGCCGCTTATATGGCACAGACACCCAACATCTCCAGTACCGTGCAACAATGGAGTGACAAAATGACAAAACGAAATACTTCGGTCAATCAGGCAACTCCAGCATCTGGCCACGAGGTTTCTTCAGTCAGCAAACCCAGTGATCCTGTTAAAGATAAGGAGGAAGAAAGAAATTACCAGGCCACCATATCTAGGATCGAAAAGCCTGCGACAGAACATGATTCTTTGATCAAGGAACTTAAAATGGTCAATGAATCTAACCGTCAAGAGATCGACAGTCTTCGCCGGGAGAACATGATACTTCGAATGCTTTTATCCACGAAACTAAGTCCCTCAGAAGTAAAAGAAAAGTATAGATATCCTATCGAAGAAATTATAAGTCTTCGCCGCGAAATCTCAGACTTTCGAGAGGTGCAAGAGAAGCTAATCAGAAAAATGAGTTCAATTAGCCAAAAGGTCGAAGAATTAAGCATGCATCTTGCAGACATGATAGAAGACCCTCTTAAACCAAATAACAAAAAGACTGATCTTGAGAAGGAGAAGTCTGAGTGCACCATGATGGCGGAAACTACTGGGAAGAGTGTCCCTGTCACTGAAGAGAAGTTGATAGATCTCATAGACCACAACGGCTGGGAGATGAGATCGAGAAAGCCACAGGAACCTGCTATGTTTGTAGCTAAAGTCAACTGCCCCGCCATGAGCGTCAGACCATTTTGGTTGATGAAGGGCGTTTGTACGGTCAAGGTTCCTAAGCACCTCAAGGACACCACCAATGGTATATCATCCGGATCTCTCCGTCAAGAAAAATTTGACAAGTTAGTAACGGACGGCTCCCTTGTCAAGGTCAGGGAAAAAGATCCTGATGCTATCAGTGTCAAGTGCACCAACAAAGAATTCTTCGTTGCGTCACGTATGACCTGTAAAGCAGAGCATCGTTCCAAAGTCTATTACTTGACGGATGAGAAAGTCAATAACATACGGATGACTCACAAGCACGTGGGACCAGATTATCACGGTGAGGATCTGGTTATCGTCCAGTGTGGCAAACAGATGTTGTGGATGGTTCCCAAACACCCATGGAAGACGCTTCCTCAAATAGTGGAGACATGAAAGCCTGTCGTTAGCCAATGTGCACGGTTAATGTGCACGGTTAACGTGTGACCGAATTCCTTATATCTTCAATATCCCTTTTTCTATTTTATTAATCGAACTGATGTTTCTAATCCTCTCCATAAGTAAAAAAAAAAAAAAGAAAAAGAAAAAAAAACCTTAGTTGTTCTTGTGTTTGTTCCCTTTGAGGTAAGATTGCAAAACTATACTACGGCTGTCCTTCCCACACCCTGAACATCTGAATGGTCAAGTCTTAATGTCAGATTTGTGCTAAATATAATGACTGACAGACTTTTTGGGAATTCGATACGTGACCATTTTCAAAGCTCAAATGTTGGTCAAAGTCCGGGATAAAGGTAAAAGATGTGCCTTTATACTATTGCATTCCTCCAATTCTCATGCACCTCACCATGATCCATACATATAATGAGTATCCTTAACAGCCAATAAACAACAAAGTCACCCCTTTTATTAATAAAGTCAACGTCAGTACCATCCAATCCGCCGTCTTGCATGATTTCATCTTCCGCAAGGCTTTCACCGCCTCTTATCTTTTCACCAAACCACTCCCTCTGACTCTCACTTCGCACACCATCCAGACCTGCACACTGTATCATCATACAAATTTAACAAGCCTTCAAAATACTCACTTCATCTCCTCACTCTATCACTATCTGATATCACTTACCCTTTCTCCCGCTTCAACGATGTTCCGAATTGTCCTCTTATTTTACGCACATTATTTACCGCCTTCCAAAACATCTTTTCCTTCCAAATTTCAATGATACTCTCTCACCCCAACTCTCATTTGCCCTCTTTTTCACTCCATGCACCTTTTTCTTACCCTACTTCAGCTTTTTCTTATACATCTCCCAAACGCCTTTTTTTTTTTTTTCACTAGCAACTTTATTTCTTCGTCTCACCACTCATTAACCTTTCAAACTACCTACCTCCCACTTTTCGCATGCCACATGAATCTTTTTCACATGCCATCACTGCTTCCCTGAATACCTTCCATTCTTCGCTCACTCTCCTCACTGCCTGCCATTCTACACTCAATCTCCTCATTTTTGTCACATCCACACAAAATGTGCAACGTGAAAGGGTTAGGAAGAATTGTTTGGTGAAGTGAGAAGAGGTAGTGAAAGCTTTGCGGAAGATGAAATCCGGCAAGAGGGCGGGTTTGGTTGGTATTGCAGTGGAATTTGTTAAGAAAGGGGGCGACTGTGTTGTTGATTGGTTTGTAAGGATATTCAATGTGTGCATGGGCCATGGTGAAGTGCCTGTGGATTGGCGCAATGCGCACTTTCATAGAACACGTAATACCCTCTAACAGCCACGTTTAGAACCCAGGACCTTTTGCGTGGTATTTGGGAACATGACGGCTAGGCTACGGTCGCCCCTATAGGGATATGACTATTCGATTACATGTAATAGAATCCCCTTCGTCACATCTATAAGCAACGGGGTCTACACCGGTCAAAATGGAATTCAAAAAAAGAAAAATATTTATGATTTATATCTAGTGTGGACGAGAAAGATCTACAGAAAGCACAGGACACTTTAACCGAATGATCTGAGGCATCGTCGCATTAGAGAGAAAGCACTTGCAATCAACATCCAGACAAACAGAACGACCGCCATACAGCTCTTTGATGACCAGCCAACAGGATGTAGACCTATTGCCTCAAGCTACCAAGCTCACCATTTCAGGACAGGGGAAACGTGTCACTAGCCTATCAGATCCTATTAGCCTGATTAGCCAGTCCCATAGCCTAGCGGTAGCATTCCCGCCTGTTGCACAGGGGTCCCGGGTTCGATCCTGGCTGTTGGAGATTTGTATGCTCTATGAAGGTGCGCGTCCCTATGCTCTTTGTTCGTATATATATATATATATATATGATGGTGAAATCGCACTTCAGTTGGAGTTCCTATAATCTCATTCAACATGGAATGTTTCTATACATGTGGCACATGTTTCGTGGAGACGAGCCACCTCACATCAGTCGCCAGTACTTCATAAAGTTATTTGAATCTCACTGCCATAACAAGCATCGTCCAGCGTTTACCAAACTAGACGACACACTGACCTGACCGACATCAACCGGTAAAACGGAGAGTGATTAAGCTGGGGGGGTAGGGGGTTAACGTGCCGGGGGTTGACCTGGGTAGCTAGGGATGTCAGGAACCAATCTACGTTTTCGTGTTTTGTCAATTCTCTCATAATGTTAAAGCTAGGATGGGCTTTAAAATTGCATGGGGACAAATCAAAGTTCTTAGCTTTAGCAATTAAGCCTATCAATGACATTGCGTGTAGCATAATCAGCAGAGGGATATAGAATAACTGTAGACTTTAATAGCCCAGTTATTACAAGCAGATAACATCTGTGGTAGAAGTTGTAAGACATACAGATTCTTCAGAGAAGAAGACCAGCACACATATCGCATAGCTAAGAAGATG
This sequence comes from Panulirus versicolor, assembly GCA_032361705.1. Lineage (NCBI taxonomy): Eukaryota > Metazoa > Arthropoda > Malacostraca > Decapoda > Palinuridae > Panulirus > Panulirus versicolor. The sequence goes on along the minus strand of JAUUDZ010020703.1, from coordinate 475 downwards.
TGAATGATATCAGTCGTGCATTTGAAGCCAAGTTTTTATCATTTCTGTGTTTAGATTTATTTGGGGTACAACTTCCTAACTACAAAAAAAAAAAATTGCAAATCATTTTCTATGTCAACAATCCTACAACTCTACAACAGATGTTATGATACTGGACGATCATTTGAGACAGATAACTGATTTCCTTTATTTTTGAAAGTCTGTACAAGTTATCGTGTTTCATTCTGGTACAACACCCACCCATACCTATAGTTTTACCCACAAAGAAATTGGCGTCTATATTCCTTATCTGTTCCAAGCGACTTACCTGGCTTTAAATATATCGACCGAGTAAGATCACTTCCACATACCTTTACACAATCCATCCTCTTCGTAGCCTACAGAAAGTACATATCTGTCAATTCTGTCAGTTTTACTAAAAGTCTTCTGTCGAATAACCTTCATTAGAATGTTGCTCATAACCTCCATCGTTGTC
>JAUUDZ010020702.1:0-22159 GCA_032361705.1 Panulirus versicolor | reverse complement strand
CCGCACAACCCTATCTATAGCCCATGCCTCGCAACCATATAACATTGTTGGAACCACTATTCCTTCAAACATACCCAATTCTGCTCTCCGAGATAACGTTCTCACCTTCCACACATTCTTCAATGCTCCCAGAGCCTTTGCCCCCTCCCCCACCCTGGATTTATAAAAAAGTATTTTTTATATTCAGATCAAACTATAATAATCCAATAATAACTATGTATAGGTCACTGCAGGCACATGAGATTCTGTATATAATTTTCATATTTTTTAACTATATATATATGTATATATATATATATAAAATTGCCCAAGGACCCTTTTCTCAGGAGCTCCAGCAGCTCCAAGGCTCCATAACTTCCAGTAGTAGGGAAATGATGAACTAATTAAGAGCAACAAGTTTTTTGACGAAACTGAACTCCCAATGATAAAGATTTGCCAAAGATGACGTCTCACTCATGGTGTCATCTCGTGCAGGAGGAATCCAGAAACATCATGTATGTATATATATATAATGTATATATATATCATAAACATTATAGCATTTGAGAATCATATAAACGTTAATGAACATGATTAAGATGTGGCACTTTTAAAAGAATGCTGTCTACTAATGGACACTTATTTTCCATCGCGGTTCACCAAATGTGGCAACAAAATACAAACCATCATGTGCATTTGGAACACCCCACTCATAGGTTACCTGAAACATATTTTCAAAACTGCTAATATCATACCAAATAAGCTTTTACAGTATATGTAATTCATTATTTCAATATTATGAACAATAAACACTAAAATTTAATTACCTACCTGTTTTTCTTGACTTTCAATATAAACTCTGAGTTTTGTTGATGAAACTTTTTCTACAGCAAAGCTGACCTGTGACTTGTCTTGAATAGCTGGCAATCGAGTTACACGACTGATACCATCCAGAAACACACAACCTACAAAATTTGGTAAAGCTTTTTAATAACCACTCATATATGTGCATAGTTTCTTTCTCCTGCCCCTGGATCTCCCTTTCAGATGTATATATACGTACATGTATTTTTTTTCATGTATATTCACCATTTCCAGCTTTAGCAAGGTAGCATTACGAACAGAGGACTGAGCCTTAGAGAGAAAATCCTCACTTGGCCTTCTTCTCTGTTCCCTCTTTTGGAAAAGTAAAAACTGGAGGGGAGGATTTCCAGCCCCCCACTTCCTCCCCTTTGAGTTGCTTTCTACAACACACAGGGAATACATGGGAAGCATTCTATTACTACACATCTTTCATTCTATCACTTCTTACTCAATCAACCCTCCTCACGCTGCATACTGACCACAAGAATTTAATTTCCAACATATTCATATTTTTTCCATAATCTTTAATCTATGAGCCACAGCTTGCACCTATAAAACATGGCTGAGACAGTTATACTATCCAGCATTATCAATGCTCTCAGAGACAATGACCTTGCTTTCCACACACTAGTCAATCACCCAGATGCTTACCCACCACACCACTCTATAGCACACTTCAGCACCCACGGTTTCATCCAATGCCACTTCCACTCCCAGGTATCTAAAACATTCCACATCTTCCAGGTTTTCCATTGAAACTGACACTCAAACCAATGTGTCTTTCTCCTGTACTTTTATTCACATAAACTCTCAACTTTCTTCTCTCACATGCTCTCCCAAACTTGAACATCTGCTTTTTCAATTTCATAAGACTGCCACCAAAGCTGTATTGTCAGCCCACTCTAACAACCGAATGCAAACTGGCCCCCCTCTCCAACAACCTCACACATTCAAAAAAACAGTCATGGTGACTTCATATGCTCTAGCTGTTGACCCACCTTCAGCAAGTACCAGTTACCCTCTTTCCTTTTATTTGCAAACATGCCTTACTCTCTTGAAAGATACCCCTTACTGCTTCCAGTTGCTCTCATGTCACACTACACATTCATAGCTCCTTCCATAAAGTATCTCTATCAACCTTATCATACACTTTCTGCAGATCATACAAATCTTTCTGCCTCTTTGAAGTAAATACCTGGTCTACATATCCTCTACCACTCCTGATATAATGTTCAACCTAGTCTGTTGCTATGTGCAATCTACCACCCTCTCAATCACCTCTCTTCCATGGAACATACAATGTACACTCAACAAACTTACACCTCTAGAATTTGAACATTCAATTTTATCCCCCTTGCCTTCACATGATGGCACTATACAAGCACTCCAGAAATCCTGACAGCTCACCATGAAAGTCCCAACAAACAAGTCAATACCACAAACATCATCCCTCTTAAGAAATTTAACAGCATTCCCATCCACTCCAACAACTTTGCCACAATTAATCTTATGCAAGGCTTTCACCACCTCTTCTCTTTTCATCAAACAATTTACAACTCATTTTGCCACAACTCTCTCACCTCCAACCCAAAACTTATCACGTCATCCTATCACTAAACACATTCAACAATCCTTCAATAATTCTGCTTAATACCATTTACCTGTTGCCCCACTCACCAGTGTTTCCATTTTTATAATTTTTTCAAACTATTAACCCCCTTACACAACATCTTTTTTCTCAAAGTTTGCACATACTTGCTCACCCCAACTTTCATTCACCCTCTTTTACAGCCCCTGCACCTTCTTGACTTGCTGATTTCTCTTGTACATCTCCCAATCACCTGCACTCCCTCTCTGCAAATAATTGCCATACACCTCTCATGCCTCTTTTCTCTTTCACTAGCAACTTAACTTCCTCATCCTACCTCTCACTACCCTCTCTTGCCTGTCCACCTCCCACATCTGCCTGTCATATACTTCTCTTCACATGCCAGCATTGCTTCCCTAGATAACTCCCATTCCTCATCCATTCACCTGGCTTCATTTGCTCTCATCTTTTGCTTATCTACACTCAATCTCTCTTGATATAACTTCACACAAGCCTCTTTCCCAACCTCACTCACTTTCATTCCCCTCTTCTCACCTATATCTTTCAAAACATTTCAGAAGTATTTCAGACAAATATTCTTCAAAGTCTAAAACTAATCCTCACATCCTCTACCACTCTTGAAGTCAAATTACTCCCCTACATCAAATGCCATCATTGTCTAAATCATCTCTTCAGGTATACTCAACAGACACATACATCTGTAGTTTGATAATTAATTTTTGCCCCCCTTGATCCTTTACTAAGGTAATATGCCTGCATTATGCCCATCTTCTAGCACCTCAATCAAGGCCATACAAATGGTATCCTATGCAAGGCTTTTGTAACCTCCTCTCTTTTTACCTTGACATTCACCATGATTCTCTCACTCCTCATGCTACCTTGTCCTGAACACACCACGTCTGACTCAGTCACCTAGTATATCCATAAGCCCTGACCAATATTCACTTCTCTTCCTCAGATCTTTGCCAATAACCATTTTCCTATCTTCTCTCTTCAGTGATTCTCCCAACTGTTCTCTTACTCTACTAACACTGTTCACCTCCTTAAATTTTCCTATTATCTCAACATTTCTTTAATATTTTCTCACCTTATCACTCATTTGCCCTCTTTTAGCTCCTGTTGCTTTCTCTTGTACTCCTCCCAACTGCTTGCACTCCTCTCCTGTAAGTACCAACCATATACCTTCCTATTCTCTCTTAGTACCAACTTAATTTCATTATTCCACAACTAACAACCTTCTTCCATACTTCAACATCCCAACTTCCGTATTTCACACTCCCGCCCCGCCCACCATCTAAACACTAGTGCAAAAAATTCCTTCCACTCCCAAATTAGCTTTTAAACTTTCACCATGTGCCACTCTTCATTCCTTCTTTCTCAGTATCTCAGTACACATAGGCCTCTTTTCCAAATTCATTCACTTTCACCACTTTCCTCACACACAATTTCCTCTCTCCTTAACCCACCATAAAACGATTAAGCATTCCACTTACTGCCTAAGTGAACTGACATTTAAAGACCTCCCATTTCATGCCTGTCTATCAGTACAAAGTCTAATAATGCCAAATGGCCCCCAACTCCACTTACCCCAAATGTACTTATGTATACATGTGTTTTAACCCAATCCTCTCTCTGCACACAACTTAAGTTTTTCTCCGGTCTCATTTCCACCTGGGATCCTATGTTCCCCTAGTTATACTCTCATTTGTCACATCATCCACCCTTGCATTCACATCTCTTAAAACTGGGATTCAGTTCCTTATATCAAAACAGCAAAAGCTCTCACTCAATTATTTTCAAAAGAATTTTGAAAAATACAATTTCTTGAAAACAACCATCAGTTAATATTACAAACTGTATAAAAAATTGAAAATTGCTGTTAATTTACTCATATGAAATTATTCCAATTCATTACTTTCAATACATAAGGGAAAATCAGAAAGATTATGGACGCCTACCTTGTGCACTAAGGAAGAGTGTGCCAGGTAAAAGGAGCTGTTCTGGCCCAGTCACAGGTTGGCAGCACAGACCAAGTCCCTCATCACTACAACCTACACCTCCACTCACAACCTGCCATTATAGCAATACTATCAATGATGATACTACCAGCAAGTCAGTTTTGGGCTAAGTAAACTTCAAAACACTGACAAATTGTATCAAAAAAAAAGTCTGCTATCATGCATAGTTAGTCATTAATTATGTAAAACCTACATCTCTTTTACAGGGCTCCTGCAGCTTCAAGGCTGTTCAGCAAACAGTAACCAGGAAGAATATACTCCTTTAGACTGAGAAGGTTTTGGTTGAGATTGTACACCATTTCTTCCAAAGTCAGCAATGCAACAATGCACAATGTAACTTTTCACAGCATAATCACATGCAGGCAGTGTTCAATAACACAACCTAGTCACTAAAACTGTTTAACAAAATAAAGACAATAATACCTAGAAACATACCTACCACACCCAAATAACTATGACTCATACCCCCAATCACAGATAAATTCAAAGTAATGATAAAGATATCCCATCCACCATAGTTTCACCTAGTTTGTGACAAATATGCAAGTTGAAAGCTAATGTGAACTGAACACAGAAGAGCCAACAAAATGCACTAGCATAAGAAAACAGCAACTGCAAGATTATGAATCGAAGTCCCCTTTGCCAAAATTTATGTATTAGTCACAACTCAAACACAACTTTCATATTTCACAAAGCTTAAATCACATGCTTAATCAAACAAAAAAATATGATTATAAGGAAGGGTTGGCAGTTATTTATTACAAGAGCAAATCCATTCATCACTTGAAAATAAGAGTTCCTTTCACCACTTGGCAATCAAGCCTGTTATCAAGCCCTATCTGCAAGATACATCACCCTGCCAGTTTACAAAACTGGTGAGCACACATTGCAAGGAGTCTGCCCAAAACATATCGTTAAATTAACTTAGGAATACTGTGTGGGAAAAATGCATATTTCATGTACACTCATGATATACACAAAACTACACCTTCTGGCTTAAATGATTTTACAGTACACAATCAAATCTTATGTAAGAAAAATTTCTTGCTATACTAGAACAGTGTTTGAACTTGGGAGACATTCCTATGACCTGTTATGGCAAAGGGTAGCACACTATAAATGAATATTACATCAAAAAGTCAGTAATACCAGAAATGCACAACAAAAAAGGCACAGCTTGATGAGAGTAATACTACTGATGTGACAAAATAGATCAATTACTGTTGTTCAATGCACTAGCAAGCCAATCAAAATTCTTGATTTTTTTTATCTTTATCATTCCAGTTTCTGATATAGGCTGCTTGATTCATCAACATAAGTGAAGTAACACAAGGAGATAGACAATACCACTAGTTTACGAAGATTTAAAAGGCTATTTGATGGCAAAAAAAACAAAAAAACAAGAGATGGTAACCACAAGTGCAGAACTCTCTCCCAGGACTGCACAAATGCGAGACTGCATACAGGTGAATAAATGTTGAGGCAACTTGTGACGGGGCCCTTCTGTAACAAAATATCTTCCCACCTAATGTTTCATCCAATCAAAGCCTGGATAGGAATTGTGATTACCAGTGTCTAAACCTTGATATCACACATTGAAAATTATTTGGTCTTAAACTAATGAGAGTTTCACACCATCTGTAAACATTACCTTAAACAATACAGAAGAACCTGATTTCAACAGGGGTCCATCTGAGTGGAGGACTTCCAAGTCACTCGTTTTTTTGGAAGCCAGACGTCCATCATCTGCTATACTCCATCCTGAGGAATGTCCTTTCTTCCATCCTGTACAAGTATACAAATAATGTACATACAACAGGATAAAAAGTCAATTCTTCATGCTCATCATGTAAAAGTAACAAGATGAATACATAACATGCATATTATCCTTAAAGTTATAGGCTGCAGCATCGCGGTTTGTAAAAGGATGACTACATCCTTTCTGCCCTCGGAAAGTTTCCATAAGATCTGGTCTACATATCTTCATTTCATGGGTGAAAGGATAAGTGAAAAAAAAAAAAAGTGTGAAGCCACAATATCTCCATGTCCTTGAAGATGAGAGAAAAAATAAGCCAAATATTCAAAGGAATGCCGGAATATGGCATGAAATTCTCAAATATAGATTTATATCAAGCAGTATTAAAATTCAACTTTGTAAAATAAAAAGATATGAAGAGTGAAAGAGTCATGGAGAATGGTTTGGTAAAAAGAGATGTAACTGAAAATTTTGCGTAATATAATGTGTAGCAAAGTGGCTGGAATAAATGGGACTGCAGCTGAATTTCTCAAGAAAGGGGTGATAATGTTGTTGATTGGTTAGTCAGGATTTTCAAGGTGAAGTGCATAAGGACTAGTGCAATTGTATAAAGGTAGGGGGGACAAAAGTGAATGCTTGAGTTACAGAAGTACAGGTCCATTGAGTACACTAGTTAAATTGTATGAGAGTGGTGATCAAGAAGGTGGTGGCATACACAGAGCATCGGACTATTTTTGCAATGAAATTCCTTCAAAATGAGGCGAAATCAATAAGAATCTACCAATTTTGTCAATCTTACAGCCATTTATTTTCTTAAAGCTTTAATACTTGTTTCTCAACATTTTAATCTGGAAGACTCATCACTGTCATTCTTAACATCTGATGAGCAAAGGCAATAGTCATTAGGTGACTTAACCAGTCCAAGGAGACAAGAGAACATCTAAAATCTTTCATAAAATATCAAAGGAACTATATCCCATATGAGTTAAATCATCCTCAAACAAGACCAGTCAGCAACAACAGAGATGTAAAACTTACTGAAATGGGGGATGTTTGTTACAGCTGACTGAACTAGGCTCCAGGGCCCAAAGGTGCTGGAACCCTCCCTTCTTGATGCAACTCTTAATAGGTACGACTCTCCAGCTTTGAGGTCACGAAGCAAGAAGGAATAGTCAGGTCCTACATACTTTGTGTAAAATACTGCAGTGTGGTGATCATTGGCTCCAGAATTACTGCACTCAAAACAAAACTCCAACCCATCATCAGATACATCTTCATCTACCTGAAATTAGATGCAAAATAGGTTAAATCAAGTCAAACACTTTTAAAGAAATATCAACTTGCTGAGTGATTAAAACTGGTTGTTTCTATTTTTAGGAGTCAACGACAATATGCATTTACAAGATGATGATAGTATATATTTCTTCATCACCAACTACACACTTAAAATTTTTATCAGTTTCACAAAATATGTGTTACACGAAGCTTCCTTAAAGTATGCCTCAGAAAATTTAAGCTTTTTAGGATTTTCCTCCAAACCTAAATCAACAGCAATACCCACATTTTGTCTGTCAAAATTTGGCACACTTAGTGCGAAATTTCCACCATCAACCCAAACAAAGGCCTGCCTGCAAATGACCCATGCAAGACCCTAGCCCACACACCACTCCCCCTCGTCAACTTCACTCTTACTCCATTTCCTCTCATTTCATTCTGTTCTGATCTGCATTTACCAGATGATGGCTTTCCTCATCAACATTCACAACAAATAATACTCTGATTATTTTCCTGGAGGCAGTGATATTTAGGTTGGAGGCATAGGTAATGCAAGAAGTGACGGTTATCAATGAATCATCAATAAGCCTTTACCCAAACAATACCCAGATATGGCATGTGACAAAAAGCAACTAGTACAATTGGCATGCACAGTAAATAATGCTGGTGGGTGGTTCAAGATATGTCCACAAACAACAGCTTCCATAGAAAGACTCTCAGCACATACTATGGGAGTCATCAAATTACAAATCTTAACATTTATAGGTAAATATCCAGCTTTCTCTCTGGAGGAACAATTTCAGTAGTCCTTGATGAAGCAACTTTTCCCTCTTATGATATCACCAGTAATGTCCCTCAGGGTTCTCTCCGATAATTTACTGTATTTTCTTTGTAAATGATCTTCAAGTAGCAACCTCTTTTACTTCTATTATGATGATTCAACTTTACACACTTCAACTCTCTCTCTCTCTCTCTCTCTCTCTCTCTCTCTCATGTGGTAAGTGCTTTGTGCTAGCCCTACCATTACAGTTAAATCTACTCACAGGTACTTGATGACAGGTGCTACTTCTTTCTTTTTTTAAGTTAGCAAGATGGCACAGGCAAATCAATTCCCTAATCACAACCATCTTGTTAATGCTATGAATACCATATTTTCTGTTATGTAAGATGCACCATCATCTAGATGCACCCCTATTTGAGTAGGAAATATCTAGGTAAAAAAATTATTGGTTTCTCAAATATGTAGCAGCTTTCTCATCAATGTCCATACAGCCTAGTCAGCTTTACATCTAAAAGTACCTTAGATAAAAGTTCCATTATGGTTTTCTTCCTAAATGAACATTTAACATGGAACTGGAAGTTTTCATTCATTTTAGCAGGGGCTTCATGAAGATAAATCAGTAAAACTTACATATTATCAATGAAGTGGGACAGACAATATGCAGTTTTGATAGCATTGATAGCATTCATTTTCTACACCTCTGAACACATACTCTGGCAGCAACTATGCAGCAAAACATCTACTGGTACTGGAGACTGACATTTTTTCCCATGCTTTCTATCATAAAAGAACAATGCTAATAAGCTGGACATTGTTATTAATTTCAACAAGGGTTTCAAAACATCTAAATGCTAAAATCTCACACAGTAGCAGATGAATGGAAAGGTCACAGCTGTTATACTATATCAAACACCACATAAGATTACTGTTTCCAAACTTGATCACTATTTCCCATGTTAGCTTTTTTCACAAAAGAAAAATGCCATTAAGCAAGGGTTTTCAGACAAATTAATGCTAATAAGGGGACCTCAATGCAACTATCACCGTGTGGAAAATACTCCACAAGAATCAACATGTGAGAGACCTAGGGTTTGATACTATGCCTAACCTGTTTATTAACAGAGTTCCACATGATGACAACTTTGAAAGAGACAAGTTTTCTGCCACCAAATATTAGATAAACTTTTTAAAACATGTAGTAGACTAAAACTGGATTAGGCCTCTCAAGTATTGTCATCACACCTAAAAAAGCACAAAGACATAGCTGAGAGGGGTCCAGAGAAAGGTAACTTACTATGGTATCCAAGAGTGCTGAGCTACAATAAGAGGCTGAAAACAATATACCTGTCCGCAATGGAGGAGAGGAGAGAGGCCTGATTAAATCTTCAAGTTTCTAAATCACTTAGATGATTTGAAGTATCAGAGTACCAGATGCTATGAAAAGAAGTTAAGTAAGAAGCTTGCAGGAAATGACAGGAAGAAATACTATTTCATCATAAAGATGATGGATGGTTGGAATAGATTAAACAATGACGATGAATGCTAGCTGGTTAGTGGTACATGCCTCAGTGATGATGTGGTTAGTATTGCTGCCTATTAATCCACTGACCTGGGTTCAATTCATGGAATAGGCAGATGGCACACAGTTCACCCAGCTGTTCATCTTTCCTCTGGTTAGCAGATAAATGGTTATCTAATTCAGCTGGGGTAAAGCACCAAAGTTGTGACAGACCCAGCCAACCAACAGTTTGTACCTCTGTTTAAGTCTATGTCTTATGTCTATGTCTAAGGACATGACCCTCATTGACAAGTAGGTAAGCTTAATAAGGCTTGGTACTTTTATCTATATATGAGGGCAAAGAAAGTTCAAGAGATGGAGCACCACATGTGTGAAAATCTCTGCCCATACTTCATAGGGGTAACTACACAAATTCATAATAACATATACCATTTCCCATGGAAGTGCAATCTGTTAACCTAAGCTTAATTTTGGGACCATGTGGATTTTTTCTTAAAACTTATAAATACATATAAAAGAATACTGACCTCTTCCCATGATACAAGAAGAGCACCTGGTTGTTCTACTATGTTAGTAATCTGCACTGGACCCATCCTTGAGACCCGACCAGCTTGGTCAATCAAATCTTGCATTTCTTCAATCATCGATGGGTCACTGGGAAAATCAACACTAACACTTGGTACAGCACATAAAGCTGGCACCTCTGGCAAACTGTGGAAAGGAAAATAAGGGTGCAAAACTTGAATGAAATAGCACAAATATCTTGCAAATACAACATAACGGTGAAATACTACATTAAATAATATATCATTAAAATACATAAACTAAATGCAACAGTGTCATCACTAATGGCCCCCTCATAACCTTCAGTGCACTTTAAGGTTGCTTTAAATATCTTTGTACTGCAAACATGCTGACTATGATCTACTGACACAAGCATAACAGGTGTTTCCAGAACCTATATGCAAGTGATTACATCATGAATGAAACGTTATCTTCAGCAAGGTTGTATCATCATCAGTGGAAAAAACAGAATATAGTTGCATAAAGGGATTTTGCACTCTAAAGGAGCCATAATTTCCCTGCCACTGCTTGAAATGCAGACTTAAAGCAGCAGGAACTCTTTAAAATGAGTCCTGGGATTGTATATCAAATCTAATAAGATATAACATGATGATATGGGAACCATGAGTGCAATATCTTAAAATGTGTTAAAAGCTGTATCAAATAAAGGTGCCAGAAATCCAGATTTCTGTACAATAAACAAAAAAAAATCCTCAGAAATGGTTTTCTATGTGCATCTGACAAAGAATATGGTGCCAGGCTATTGGTGATCAATATGTGAGTAAAAGTATGGTCCTAGCTGGATAGGAGGAGCACATGGCCCAGTAGTGGGCTTACAGTTTTGCAAAATAAACTTTATGGTGGAGCCATGAGGGTGGGTAGAGATACTTTCCAGTGAGTAGCATTGCAGCACACTCTCTGGTGGTAAGCAACACTTGCACAAACTATTACTGCAATCCCTCCATTGGGTAAATAGTTATAAAGCAGACATGAAAAATACCACAACCCTGTTGTGACCTTCACATTGAGGTATAGCTGTGGGGGCGAGTTATAACACTGTCTGGTGGTGAGTAATACCTACACAAAGTAATATCTTAATCCCTATCTAAGTTTATGAGTTCAAAAGTGGTCATGAAAATACCATAACCTCTGCTCTGACCTGAACTTGAAATATGGCCCAGGAAGTGAGTCAAGGTACAATGTCTGGTCAGTGGTAAGACTTGCACAAAGTACCATCCCAATCCTTATTCTGGTTCTAAAGTTAATGAGTGGAAATGAAAAATACAGTTCTATGACCCCTGCTGTGAACACAATAAACCCAGCAGTCATCTTGACCTTGAAGGTATAGCCCTGGGAATGGATCATGACACATTTTCTGCTGAAGGGTAACACATGTGCAAATGAGCATCTAAATACCCTTTCTGGTCCTAAAGTAAGGGGAGTGGATGTGAAAAATACCATAACCTTTGCAGGGGACACTATGACCCCAGCTAAGACACTGACCTTAAAGGTACAGCCTTCAACATGGGTCATAACACATCATCAGTCGATAAGTAATATCTGAATAAATGTATCGTTCCAATCCCTCAACTAGTTCAAAAGTTAAGTAGCAGACATGTAAAATACCAAGACCCTGAAGGTGAGTAAACTATTGTCCCAATCCTCTCCCTAGTTCACAAGATTTGGAGCAGACAATAGTGAGACAACCAAATGAACTTAAGGACAAATGGACACATGTACACATGCAAGTACACTGACAAACATAAATAAATAAATCTATAAAATCCTTTAACAAGCTTAAATAAGAAAGTATATAGGCTGGCAATAAGGAATACATCATATATTAAAACCATACTTGAACTTCTGCTTGTACTGGTGACATCTAACACAAAACCTTTTTCTCTGATGTTCACAATTAACATGAACACAAATGTCAAGAAAATACAGGGTGAGAAGGTGGAGGAGGGAAATAAGGAAGAGCAGAAGAAGCGAAAAAAAAGGAAAAAGAGGAGCAGGGGGAAGGAGAAAAAAAAACAGTAAGAAGAGAAATCTGAATGGGAAAAAAAATAACAGAAAACCTAGTGGCCTATAATGAGATTATCTCCTGAAAGGTTTCTATAGTTTGTTAGACACAAAATATTGTTTTTATTTACTAACTGTAACTAAAAGGTTCCTATATATCTGTTAGAAACAAAATTTTGGTTCTATCTACTAACTGTAAATGATTTGCTTAAAATATGGTCATTCTGAATATAGGAACAAGGCTGAGAAGTGTGCATGGGATAAAATGATCTGGATCAAAGCAGGCTGCCAGTGGGATTAACAAGGGTACATGAAATGGTCTAGATAAACTATGGAATGGTTTATCGGGCTTGGCTGTGGATATTACACTCTGGTTTCAGTAAATTTTACATGTCAACTAGAGGGAGGATGTATGAAAATGAGGCCACTGTTTGTTACTATCACTGCTTAACTAAAGCACAAAATGCATCCTGGTATACATGAAAAAAATATACTATTTTTCATTATACTTGATTGCCAGTCTTGAGAAAAGAAACAGAATGTAATGCATAGGTAAGAAGTAATTTTATAAGTGAGGAAGTCCATGGTTCACTTTAACATACAAGACACTGGCTGAAAACATGAGAGGCTGCTTGAGAAATGTGTATTCCTGATATACACCACTGAAATGGGAATGGAGAAGTGATACTATAAGATTTGCTAATCATCAGAATCATCTACCTGTGTAATACTGATACAGAGTCCATTAATCAATATAATTTGTTCAATCCATTTTCCAACTCAGAACACTTCTCATTCTCACTAGAGTTTATTGAGTCTAAGTTTTTGGTATCCAGCACAGAAAGAGTACCGAAGTGGTTGTATATGAAAATATTACACAAAATTCTAATCATGTACAGCCACATGCTCTGCCATATTACAGGAAGGGAGCATATATGTAAGTCATTATACAACATTTCTAATTAACAAAAGCTTATTGGAAATGTTTGAACATTTTTGTAATATAAATCTTTTTTGAAATAAATCAATTTGGCAAACCTGGTCATAGCTGCTGCTTCCTCCTGGAATCTAATAACAGTGTCTTTGGCTAAGACACCCCCATGTTTTTGGAGTCGTTTGCCCTGCTCTACTCTTTCGGCAGTTTCTTTAACTCGGGAGTCAAGTACACAGCCACACTGCTCTAAGGGACCCAGAGCCTCTTCCTCAACCTATTTCAAGGGAAAAGCACATGTTAACATCCTAAAGAATCCATTCCACTAACAAGTGGCGGCATTCCTGCAGTAACCAGTCCAATACACATGTTATGGAGAGCATTCAACCTTGATTATGTCATACAGTGTATCAGGAAAGCATCATGTCTTGTGCCTCTGAGAAGAAAAGGATCAGGAAGAGCATCAGACGAAGTAAATTCAGACATACTGGGACATTCTAATTCTGGTAAATGTGGTGCTGATATCACCACAGCTGTACCAGATCCAGAGCAAGTTCATGTTAAATGTTATTTCTACATTATCATTTTACTACTGTAAAGTATCTTAAGCCACTAATCTTTGTCTTTTTTCAAATAACTGCTAATATACATATTCATAAGTCTTACCTGCTGCACTTCATCTAAGAGTTTTTTGCGCCTTGTATCTACTGCTTCGCTCACAGCAGCAATGAAACTTTCAAAAACTTTGTTGATTGTTGCTTTTGTCTCAGATGCACTATCTGTCACCTGGAAAGATATACTATACAATAAAAACAAGTAATAGTAAAAACATTTATGTCATACACACTTTAATCAGGAGGGGGATTAGTTGCTTCATAAAGAAGCTGTCTCGTAACTTATAAAATGGCTGAGTTCAAGATTTGTAAATCCATCTCCAAGCAAAGGGAATTTTCAAATTCACATGATGTTTCTGCCTAATAACAGTAGAGACAAGTGGAATAAAGATTAGGCTGTAGTGAAAACAGGAGTAAACGGAAGATGAGGGAGTAGCAAAGATGTAAGCTATAAGGTTAAAATCAATGGCCACTTATATCAAAAGTATAATGACAATGAGTGTAGTGAAGATAGGTGTGTAAAGATGATTGTCTTTGACCTGAACTGTAAGATTTAGGTCAATAGCCAACTCATTCTGTGAGCATGGTCTCTGACATGACCCTTGTAGGTCTGGTCAAAAGGATAAAAGGGTCAGAAAAAAGGCCCGTGTTGAAGATGTACTGAAGATGAGGGTTCAGAGCAGATGGTCTTTCCCCTTACACATAAAACTTAAGTCAAAGACAAAAGGTGTCAAACGCGTAGCAGATGTAGTATTGCAAAGATGAAGTAGCAGAGTAGCCTTTGACTTGACTTCTATAATTCAGGTCAAAGGCAAGTAGTATCAAAGGTGTAGTGAAGGATTGTCCTGACCCCCTAAAATGATCCAAGCTAGATCCAAGGCCAGCCAAAAAGTCAGTAGCCCATTATATGAGTAACCTGTCAGCCCTACCTGATTGATAACTTGTTTCTGCATATCACTCGTCATGGCACAATATAGTGATCACTATTTTACCTTAGCACAAATTGAAAGGGCTGGCTGGGTCCCAGGGACATCTTTGATCAATATCAAGTGATTGGAACCTACCCCACTCATTCTGACAACTAGACCTGGTTCTCTCTCTGTTCACTTCTGAAACATTTGTGGTCTCAAATCTAATCCTTTCCCTGTACATTATATGTCCACTTCCTCCCTTGACATTTTCTCTAAAACCCAATTGTTTAACACTGCTTTCCTTCTTACACTATCAGATCCCTGACTTTAATTGGAACTATTTTTTCTGCTCTTAAGGTTGTTACTATAATATAAACACTCCCATTACTCAACTTGTGCATCATGAGTCTCCAAACTTTGATGCCTGCTGGTTAAAAATTTCTCAAACCTCTTTGCTTTTGTTTTTCATACATTCCCCTCCTCCCAATTTCTCCAACTAAGAATACTCTTTCAACAGTTGGTCTTATGGCCATGAAGTACTGCTCTGCTTATATCAAAATGCTGAAATCCTCTAAGCACAGGAATTCAATGTACAGTGGAGCTTAAGGATTAGTTAACTACCCAAGATGATCCAGGCCTCAAAATGATTAGGACTCATCTACTCCCACATAAAATACTAGTCTATAAATATGTACAATTATTTCTATATTTCATAAAAGGATCTCAAACTAAAAAGCTTTAAATCTGACAGATATTATGCCTCTATATACTAAATTTTTCTCAATTTCAAACATCCTTACTACAACAAGCACCTCTATAATTACCTGTTTCTTTGCAAGTGTGAGCTGGTCACACAGTTGCAGCAGATGATCTTGGTGCTGTTCCAGAGTGGCAATTGTATCCACAAGGTCATGCGAAATTTGTGTCTGCACATGTCTGCGATACTCCTTTCGTAGTCGCTCACTAGCACTACTCGGTTTTTCTTCACACTCTGACATCTGACGATTTACAAAGTTATCTTTCTTTTTAAAGTACTTCAAACAAAACATTATTCCCTCATTCTACATGAGAGCCATCAATAAATCACTCAAAACTTTTAGTGAACTTAAATTCCACATAATAAATAAGGATAGCCATCGTTCTTCAAAGCTTTTTACTCATCATTTCAAATTACACAAATTCTACTTCCTCATACTGTACTACACTGATTCACCATTATACAAGAATCTTTAATATATCATTGAAGCACGTTTGTCACTCTGTGTTACCAAATTCAATTAGAATCTGACAGTGAGAATCTTTACCTAGCACACTATACAATAACACTGAACATTACACAGAAACATATCAAATGCAACAAGACATGGTAGCCAAGTATTTTCTGCAGTAAACTTTTAGATAACGTTTTACTCTAATAATGCCATGTTAATAAGAGCAGAATCTATGGAAATTCTTGTAAAATGCTAAAGCGTAAATCCTCCCAAAAAAATAAGAAACTAGTAATTAGTGCTATTTTACTAAAAAAATTTTATCAAGGCAAAACCATAAGGTATCCATATTAGACAATTATATTTCTCAAAAACATCAGATAGCAGCAAAGAAAAATTAGAATAAAATGTCTATCAATGACACTTGCGAGATGGCATAAACTTCCTCAAGTATATGCGAGTTCTTGCTCAATATACTAGAAATGATGAATAAATTTCAAAGGGCACAATAAGAAATTAAAGAACCAGATTGAAAGGGAAGCTAAGTAGCACTGTGTTTCCTGCTGATAACCAAATGTCAAAAACATCAAATATTATCGATACAAAATATATTTTTCCATGCAATATAACACAATGCATACTTATAACTACGAAGAAACTGTGAAGAGCAACAAAATAATGGAGGTGCTGGATTTAAAAAGACAGTAAGGAGCCATGCATTGTTAACACATACACTCATTAAAAACATCACGTCAAAATATATTATCATATATCAATATATATATTCTTATCATATCATCATTACACAAGCATAACAATATATAACACAGACTGCATACCTTTGGCATTAGAATATCCATAAAGTACCAAAATAATAGAAAAACTAAGTAAAAAGAGAAAAATGAGATAAATCACTAAGTGGGTACTGGCCAACAATTAGCTTGGTAACTGTTTGTGTATGATTCAACCAGCCACTGTATTGGGGCAGCACCTTACTGAGCCCTAGCACCTTTTCCTGGTTGGGATAGGGTATGCTAACTAGAGGCATAAAAACTGCTTTTTGTCATCTGTGGAATTTAGGCATACTTCATGGAGGTATGTTATTTGTCATAATTAGCAACCAAAGGATTAATGACAAAGATGGGATGAAACACTTAAGAAATCACACGAACCAATGAAAACCTCACACAACTCTCCTCAGCAAACAAAATTTAAATCAATTTTTAATGTCAATCCTGATATAGACATAACCATGATCAAGCACTGCGTAATTGTCAAAAAATATAAAAACACTTAAGACAAGGGAGCTGGTAGCATTGCTGCCAATCCTCTCCAGAAGCAACCATTCCATGTGCTCCCCACCAGTAGGCCATATTTTTTTGATATTTCTACTACAAATCATGCCATTTGGGGAAGTTAGGCAGGGTTTTTTATATAATTCTTGTTTAGGGGCACCACAGAAACATGAATTTAGATAAAATACATACCAATGATCAGTATTGATTTTTTTTTATTTCACAATGCTAAACATGGAAGCATGTAGGGATAATTATAATGAAGATGAAAAAGTTTGAAATATCTAAAAAAACATCTAACCTTTAAAAGCCACCTTTTATACATCATATCAAGTGAAACCTTAATTTAGGCATTTTCCCACCTGGCAGTTTGTTGACATGGAATATAACGCTTTAAATAATGAACTAAAAGAATATAAAGTTCAGTATTTTTTCATTTCTACTAATGTTCTACAATTCATTTTGATACTTCACCTGAAATGTCCAATCTTCTATTGAACAATAATATTTACATCTGTGGTATCATGTGTTAAGAGGTCTCAACTTGACAAAATATAAATGAAGGAACATTTAGGCATGAGCATTAGGTAATAGTCAAGAGGAACATCGGATACAAAACTCTGCAAATGCTGCACTCAAGTCGTCCTCTTCCAATGGTCTGTTAAGGGTAAAGCACTAAAGGTTAAGAAGCTGCACTGCAGGTCACTAGTTATGGAGACTCTATTGCCATGGCCAACACCCTTGAGGGAGTTCCTACTGGAACAGGCATCACAAATATAGATATACAGGTACACAGAAATATGTTATGATACCATTAAAAGGTATCTTTTTATTATTAATCAGATGTTAAAATATTGCACTGACTGATAATTATTAGTAATTCATATACAGTTCATTCTATGTTCTCTTGCCAAAAACCTTTAGTGAACAATCACGTACAGTGTCACTAAACAAGTTTGGAACTATATTTTGCTCTGCAAGACCAGTATAAATTGTTTAAGTTCCTTTTTGAACATGAATTTTTTATGAACACATAAACCTGGTCCCAATGCCAATCTTGGATTGATTTTAACAGATGGGGTAAGCACAGTTCCCTATGAAAAAGAGCTTTTGTTATTAAGACACTGAATATCACCTGGTTTCCACATTGTTACATTATTGTTAGGGATGCCTACACTAACCTAATCATTCCCCACCACAAAGGATCACATCATATGAAACTGACACCAAACATCCTACAAAATTTAGTCCCGTTAGAAAATGAGTTTACATAATATATCTAAGCAATTTAGGTTTAACAACTGGCTATAAAATACGTGTAAATCAACTGTACTAACTAAAGAAGTCTATTAATATGTATTTCATGAAAATCCATTCTTCATTTCTGTGGTGCCCCTAAACCTTCATCAGGTTTTCCAAAGTTTTGATTTATAGATGTGTTTTAATCACTGTTACATTAATCCCGTCATTTTCCCTAATCTTCGTAACCTTCCCCACTTTGAAGACAAAGAATGAATAAAAATCTTCAAATCACACTGTAAGTAATGCAGTGATCCCAATTTTATCCAATTTCGTGATGTACTGATAGTGGCAGGAGTAAATTGATACTATACCTTTTTTTTAGGGTGCCAACACAAATCCACTATACTAAATATCCTCCTCGTAATCGTACTTGTATGAGATCGAGTGAACTTTGACAGTGACTCGTCACACTGGTTAGTGTCACAACAACACACCTACTTATACCCTGTATTTACCAAAGGTCAGAAAACAGGTGGCTTATAAAGTGAGCCTTGCGAGTGTAAACTGATATATCAAATTGATGTCTTAAAAATGTAGATATATGCTGCCACTAGTGAAGATCATTGCTATCCACTCTGTTTCATGGAAACGCCAGCTGATTACCTACTACACAGTAACTCGTCACCTTATAAAACCTGTCCCCCCCTGAGGAATATGTTAACATTTTATCCTTTTCCCCATACGATGATGACTTATACCATTACTCACTACATACTAACTCATTTTAACAGTATCACTTACTACAGCGTCACACGCTCCCGCTCCTTATGAGTGTAATATTCAAACTAATTCCTGGACAATTGCCCTCCACGGACAGCCATCGGCACGACGTTCATCAGGTGAGATGATCTTCAAAATAAAGATCCAGACAAGACTTTACCTTTAACATGACGTTCATCATCTACCTCGTCTACTTAGGTTATAGGTTGATTCACCAAAGTTCTTTTTACTGTCACCCCCGTACTTAAGTTCATCAGCGAATAATTTGTTAATTATTTACCTTCAGCAGTGTTTACAGTCGCCACCGGAGCACATCCGGCAGAGATAAGGTCATGGGTCGCCTCAACTGAAGGCCTTCCCAATTGAAATGTATGGGAAAAAATGAGTGAAGAAAGTGAATGACGTCTATTAAATTTCTGTGACAATCATAAAGTAGATACACCAGTCTTTACCTTAATTTAGAAATCTGAAGGTAGATTCATATATTGTTTATCCCAACACGCGTGAGCAATGGGAATATTTTTTCTTACTTCCTGGATAATCATTTCTAATAATAGAACAAAAAAATAATGGTTATGCTTATTTTGTTGGTTGGTTGGTTACTTAAACCTTAACCCTTTCGACTTCCTGGGTCATTAAGGACGACATCTTCCAAAATTTTGATACCAAGTGAATCAGATTGACCACATTATCTCTTATGTGTTCAAGATACTTTATAGGCTATATAGAATATCAATTAATTGATTGATTACCCCTATCCTAACTATCTACCCGTGATTTCAGCAGTCATGAAAACTAGGGCACGTTTGGTATAAATTAAGGATTATTGAAACACAAGCATATTTTTTTCTTTTTATTTCGGGGTCTCTGGTCATAAACAATAGTCATAAACGATATCAAGTATTAAATGAAACTAAAATGTAGAATAAAGGTACGATCGTTTCAAGAAAGAAAAAAAACTAAATTTATGCAAAAATTTATCCCAAAATCTGATCAGTTCGTCACCTCCGCAGGACGTACCTGTGGTGTAGGGATGAAGTTTCACTCATTTCCTGCTTTTCATTAGCCATGCTAACAAACATGTGTCCGCAGACGACATAATAACCTACATATTTGCTTCTAATTAACAGAGCTCCTTTCAGGTTTATGGATAAGGAAAAATTCGCATCCTGTATTAGGTCATAACCAGAATATGCTTCTAAAGTTTGGTCACTGCACCATAAGCACAAGAAGCTAGCTAATAGAAGACCTGAGGCAAGTGTAACAAAGATGACACCAAGAGTAAGAGAACTGAGTTATAAGGAGTTTTTAAAGCATGAAGGAATAGAACAACCAGAGGGGCATAGCATTAAACTCAGGAAGAAAATAATAATAATAAAAAAGTAGAGAAACTTTTTATCTGAAAAGAGTTGTCGATGGATGAAATACAGCAAATGAAGACATGGCAAAGGCAAACATCCAACAAAGATTCAAAGGTTACATGACAGCAGAAAATAAATGATTTCCAGGATACGTATTACAGTATGCTGTGTATGTTTGTGTTCGTAGACCTACCTAGTAATGGTGAAACTCTTACAAGAAGAGAGAAAGACGAAAAAGAGAAAAAAAAAATCCACAGCTTCGCTGTTCGAGGGAAGAAGGTATGATCGCGGCAAATCCTTGTGTGGCCAGGTTCTACAAAAAGAAAATATGGGAAGCAGCAGCCAGACTTGCCACCGGTGAAATACAGGATGATAGGGACATATATAGACGGCTCACGATATGAGCGCTGCCCTCTAACGGTAGAACAGGGAGAGGGTAGCAACATCACGATAGACAAGAAAAGAATGACTGGTTAGAGAGAATAAGTTGAGAATTAACGAACTGAAGGTCTTGATTCCACTCTGACTATTAGAGGTGAAGGAAAAGGCACCCTAGAATAAGAGTATTTAATCCTATGGCGAATAAAACCCTGTAGATAGGGAATAGATACTCAAGAAAAATTTTTACGGCACATATATAATACTTTAAGGTTTTGAAAGGCAAATTTGTGATGTTTCTAAAGCAGGGTTTCCAAAAGAGTCGAGGATATGGTTACGCCTAACATGTTTATGTTATTGCAGGATTTAAATGTATTTTGAAAAAGAAGAGAAGGAAATGAGTGACATTTAAAAAGAGAATAAGAGGAAACTGAGTTTTTGCACTGCTGAATTTCAGAAAGTTAATCCTTTCTCATTTAGATATGCTACACAGGTCTGAATTACAAGAAGAGTTACTTTAGTTACGTGATATCTGTTTTGAGCTGTATCCGAAGCCGAGTTCTTCAGCTACTTTGTCGACCGTGAGGCAGTATAAATACAACCTGTTTGTGTAATAATGATAATAAAACGAATTTTAATAATATTTATTACTATTATCAATAATGATAATGCCATATTCAAAAGAGATGATTTTCAATGTATTCTTGGAAAATATTACGTGCCGTTTCCGTACCTGTTGCATTCGACACAGTGCCTAAAAAAAAACGCCAAACTTGGAGCAACTGGCACCATACCTAGAACAACCGGTACTGTACCTAGAACTACCGGTACTATAACTAAAACGACCGGCATCATACCCAAAACAACCGGCACTGTGCCTCGAACAACGGGCACCTTATCTTATACTTGTGTGCTTGGCTTCCGAAGCATTTACGTCCAAGCCAGCCAAGGAAGCTAGTGATAACATTAATGTGCTGGAAGAATCTATTTGAATAATAGCATATATACCCTACCCTACTGTCTCAGGGAATCCCTTCTACCTGTGATGGGGC
>JAUUDZ010020691.1:0-11284 GCA_032361705.1 Panulirus versicolor | reverse complement strand
GAAGTGAGAAGGAGACAGTGACTATTTTGAAGGTCTGTTGAATGTGTTTGATGACAGAGTGGCAGATATAGGGTGTTTTAGTCAAGATGGTGTGTAAAGTGAGAGGATTAGGGAGAATGGTTTGGTAAACAGAGAAGAGGTAGTGAAGGCTTTGCGGAAGATGAAAGCCAGCAAGACAGCAGGTTTGGATGGTACTGCTGTAGAATTTATTAAAAAAGGGAGTGACTATGTTGTTGTCTGGTTGGTGAGGATATTCAACGTATGTGGTTCATGGTGAAGTGCCTGAAGATTGGTGGAATACATGCATAGTGCCATTGTACAAAGGCACAGGGGATAAAGGTGAGCGTTCAAATTACAGCGGTATAAGTTTGTTGAGTATTCCCGGGAAATTATACGGGAGGGTATTGATTGAGAGGGTGAAGGCATGTAAAGAGCATCAGATTGGGGAAGAGCAGTGTGATTTCCAGAGTGGTAGAGGATGTGTGGATCAGGTGTTTGCTTTGAAGAATGTATGTGAGAAATACTTAGAAAAATAAATGGTTTTGTATATAGCATTTATGGATCTGGAGAAGACATATGATAGAGTTGATAGAGATGCTCTGTGGAAGGTATTAAGAGTATTTGGTGTGGGAGGTAAGTAGCTAAAAGCAGTGAAAAGTTTTTATCGAGGATGTAAGCCACGTGTACGAGTAGGAAGAGAGGAAAGTGATTGGTTCCCAGTGACTGTCAGTGTGCGGAAGGGGTGTGTGATGTCTCCATGGTTGTTCAATTTGTGTATGGATGGGGTTGTCAGGGAGGTAAATGCAAAAGTTTTGGAGAGATGGACAAGTATGCGGTCTGTTGTCCATGAGAGGGCTTGGCGAGTCAGTTATTGTTCACTGATGATATAGCGCTGGTGGCTGATTTGGATGAGAAACTGCTGAAGCTGGTGACTGAGTTTGGTAAAGTGTGTGAAAGAAGAAAGCTGAGAGTAAATGTGAATAAGAGCAAGGTTATTAGGTTCAGTAGGGTTGAGGGACAAGTCACATGTGTGGTGGGGTGGCAATGGAAATGGATGAAAGCAGCAAGTATGAATATATACGTGTGTATATATGTATATGTCTGTGTATGTATATGTGTGTATACATTGAAATGTATATGTATGTATATGTGCGTGTGTGGGAATGTATGTATATACATGTGTATGTGTTTGGGTTGGGCCATTCTTAGTCTGTTTCCTTGCGCTATCTCGCTAATGTGGGAGACGGCGATTAAGTATAATAATAATAAATAATATGTATTTTTCATACTTGATCACTGTTTCTCACATTCACGCATCCACTCTTTAGCTATCATGTGTAATACGCTGAAACCACAGTTCCCTATCCACAACCAGACACTAAAGACCTTGCTATGGTTCACATGGGCTACTTTACATGCTCTGGCTCAGGCTCCTGACAGAATATCGATCCCTGTATACCACATCATTCCAATTCACCCTATCCCTACCTATCTATCTATGTTTTGATGCCTGTTCCCTTCTGAACTCCCTCAACTGGGGGGCCATAGCAAAGAGTCTCCATAATGTTGAACTCTAGTGCCACTTACTAGCCTTTAGTGCCTTACCCTTAACAGAGGGCAACTCTATCACAGTGTTTTCAGAGGCTCCTACCTAATTTTCTAACTTACTATATCTACCTAATGCTCCCAACTAATTCTCTTACCTACTACTTCTATCTATTGCTCCTACCATTTCAACAAAAGGCAGGGCTTGCACAAAGCATTCACCACAGGAAAATCTAGAGTTGTGAAGAATGAGTTGTTTGAGTTTAAGCGTTGTCAAGTGTCATGTGTGACAAAGAAAGATCACATGTTTGTGAACAGAATACCAGCAGTCCATGTGTAAGTGAAACAGAAAGAAAAGACAGTTACCTCAGTCAAAGGAGTGCAACTTGAAAACCACTGCAGTAATGGTTCACTACACAGCTGTCACTAACCCTCCTAATACCCAGGCAAATAGTAACGGTATTATATCTCCCTGGTCAGTGGCTGCCTACCATAACCACCTACTCTATCTTCTGCATGAGTTTCACCCTCCTGCATGTTCAGGGCCTCATCATACAAAAATCTTATTCACTCTTTCCTTCCTCTCCAATTTCATCTACCCCTTCCCCTTGTTCCATTCATCTCAGACACATATCCTCTGTCAACCTCTCCAAACTCTTTCTCTCCTTATGCACAAGCCTGAAACTTAAGCACATATGTATGTCTGATCATGACCTTGTGGAGGTGAGGGTGAAGATTTGTAGAGGTTTTTGGAACAGAGGAGGTCTTATGGGTGAGAAGAGAGTGGATAAAGTAAATGAGCTTGGAAAAGAGAGTTGTGTGAAGAATGCCAAGAGAGACTGCATAGTATTGCAAAAGGTAAGAATAAAAAGCTAAGATAATGGGCAAGGAATGGGAGGTATTTAGGAAAGCAGTGCTGGCAGATGCAAGAGATGTATGAGGCAGGTGTAAAGTGGGAGGTGGACAGGTTAGAAAGGGTAATGAGTGGTGGGATATCTAAGTACAGATGGGAGAGAAAAGAGGTAATGGGTGGTATTCACAGGGATGGAGTGCAAATGACTAGGAGATGAATGACAGAAAGCAGCAAGAGGTCAAGAAGACAATAGAAGGTGTTAAAAAATAAGGCAAATGAAAGATGGGCGCAGTGAGTATCAGCATACATCAGGGAACTTAATATATTTGGAAAATGTTTAATAGCATGCTCAAAAAAAAATAACAAATGGGAACACAGAAGCGGGCAAATTAGGCAACAGTAACAGATATTGATGGACTGAACAGGAGATGGAGTATTTTGAAGGACTGTTGAATGTGTCCGATGATAAGGTGACAGATGGGGAGAATTTGGGTCAGGATGATATGTAAAGTGAGTCATGGAGAGTGGTTTGATGACGAGAAATGAGGTGGTGAAAGCCTTGTGTTAGATGAAATGTGGCAACACGACAGGGGTAGATGATATTTGCAGCTAAATTTCTTAAAAAGGGGGTCACCGTATTGTTGATTGGTTAGCTAAGATTTTCAGTGTATGTATGCATTATGATGAGGTGTCTGGGGATTAATGAAGCACATGTATAGCACCACTGTATAAACCCTAGAGGAACAAAGACGAGTGTTCAAATTTTAGAGGTATAAACTTGTTGGGTTTGCCTGGTACTTATTATGGGAGAGTAGTGATTGAAAGGGTAAAAGCATGTACAGAGCATCAGACCAAGATGAAACAATGTGATTTCAGAAGTGACAGAGGATGTGTGGATCAGATGTCTGCTTCAAAGGAAGTGTGTGAGAAAAAGAAACAGAAGGATTTATATTTGGCATTTATGGATCTGGAGAAAGAATATAATAAGGATGATAAAGATGTCTTGTGGAAGGTCTTAAGAATATATGGTCTGAGAGGAAAGATGCAAGATGCAGTGAGCAGTTTTCATCAAGGGCTTAAGACATGTAAGTGGGGAGAGTGAGTGGTACCATGTAAAGGTCAGTCTATGGCAGGGGTGTGTGATGTCATCATGTTGTATGGATGTGAGAGATGTGCGAAGGAGGGTGGATGTGTTGGAAATTAAATATATATGGCATATTATATGTTGATCTCAATCTCCCTCAACACCCCATCTATAAACAAATTAAAGAGAGTTTGTGGCATCCCACCACCCATAAACACAAACCAACCTTCACTTGGAATCACTCACTCTACTCTCTTGCAACTCATACATATGCCTTACACTCTTGATAAAAACTTCTCACTACTTCCAGTAGCTTTCCTCCCAGACAATATATTCATAAGATCTTACACAAGGGATCTCTATCAATCCCATCAAAGCCACATACAAATCATTCTGTTTTTAAGCATGTCACAAACACTTTAAAGCATACATGTAATCCACAAATCCTCTCCCACCCCTAAAGATACACTGTTCCTCCCCAGTCTGATGCTCTGTGCAGGCCTTCATCCTCTCAATCAACACTCTTCCGCAAAACTTACTAGTACACTCAACAAACTCATACATACCTCTGTAGTTCGAACAATCACCTTTGTCCTCCTTGTCTTTATACAATGGCACTGTGCATACATTCCATCCATCCTTGGGCATCTAACCATGATCCACATGTACACTGAAAATCCTAAATAACTAATCAACAACATAGTCTCCCACTTTTTAAAAAAAATCTAACCACAATACTATTCACTCCAGCTGCCTCGTCACATTCTATCATATGCGAGACTTTTACAGCCTCTTCTCTCTTCAGCAACAGCTTGGTCGACCAACAACCCAATTCTGCAGCCTGAGCCTAGCCTGGGTTGTTGAGGTGAAGACCCGTGAAGACAAACCAAACTACTCTCCATTACTCTCTCACTTTGCATACTTTCCCAAACATAATGGCCTACATTCACTGACCTATCATCAAATACATTCAATAATTCTTCAAAATACTCACTCCATCTTCTCCACAACTCATCACTACCTGTTACCACTTCCCCATTTGCCCCTTTCACTGATGTTCCAATTTGTTCTCTTAAGCTTCTTTCAAAACATTTTCTTATTCTACCTGAAGTTTACCAATACTCATTTACACCAACTCTCATTTGCCCTCTTTTACAACCTGTGCACCTTCCTCTTGGCCTCTTACTCTTACCACTTTCTTTCGTACATCTAATCATTCACATTCCTTCCCTGTAATTACCACCCATGCACCACTCTTCTCTTTCACTAGCTACATTCCTTCTTTATCCCACCTCTCACTACCCTTTCTCACCTGCTCATCTCCCATTTTCTGCATACCACCACATATCTTGCATATGCCAACAATGCTTCCTTAACTATCTCCCATTCCTCACCCACTCCCCTTCCTTCTTTAACCTCATCTTCTGCCATTTTACAACCAATCTCTCTTGGTATTTCTTCCCACACATCTCTTTTTCAAACTCACTCACTTTCACCACTCTCTTTTCATTAATATAATTTCCTCTTTTCCAAAAAAAAACTACAAATCTTCACCCTTGCCTCCTCCAGGTAACAGTCAGACATCCCACCAGATGCCCCTCTTAGCACATTCACATTCAAAAGTCTCTCTTTAGCTCACCCATCAATTAGAATGCAATCCAATGATGCCCTTTCATCATCTTTCCTACTCACCCAAATATACTTATGCATGTTCTCTTAAAATCATGTATTACCAATCACCAGTTAAAAAGTGTAAAGAAATATTCTTACATTAGGAGAGCCATGGATGCATGGAATAAAATGACTGAAATTTGGTTCATGCATATGTAAATAAATGAAGTTATATGACAGTAAAGGATGGTCATGAGATATTAAACTTCCTTCCCATACAGCACAAATAGG
Source organism: Panulirus versicolor (assembly GCA_032361705.1). Taxonomy (NCBI): domain Eukaryota; kingdom Metazoa; phylum Arthropoda; class Malacostraca; order Decapoda; family Palinuridae; genus Panulirus; species Panulirus versicolor. The sequence continues at coordinate 5,900 of JAUUDZ010020691.1, read as the reverse complement.
TAACCACGTGATAGAGACCGTCTTCATGCCATTCCTTCCACATACCTCCTCTCATTCTGCCAGATTTCCTTGGGAACACCAATGGTTATGTTCTTATAAGGTATGCCAGGGATGGCCTCAGCAGGAGTGGCAGCCTCATGGAGACGTGCATGGGTTCGCAAGCCTCTGATAGAACTGATGAGACGTCCACGTCCACTTCCCACCGTTGGCTCTAAAGTTGTCAGCGAGATGCGCAGAAGCGATGCCATCTTTATAAAGCACAATATTTCAGTAGGGCATATTTCAGATTATCTTTTATAATGCGATAATGACACTATAATGAACATTAAAACAGAAAACGTATTTGCTCAGCATATACCATTATAAATAACACAGCAGTGGATTCCCACAGTGTAGCAGTCAACGATCCTGACTGTGATGCATTCATGGGCTGCCCAGGGTCAAGGGCAAAGGTTCGAATCCTGGTTGCAGCTGTGAGTCAACAGTCAACCCAACCCAGCTTTTCATTCACCCCTAGGGCTTGGTCAATAAAATTGGTACCTGGCTCAGGCTAGGGTGTGTGTGTGTGTGTGTGTGTGTGTGTGTGTGTATATGGATGAGAGGCATGGGCTGTAACAGTGTGTGTGTGTGTATGACAAAAAGAGATACGATAAATAACGATTAGCTGGATTTAGAGAATTGAGAGGCTATAATAGATAATAGTTAACTATCCACACAAGAGCTTAAAAGTTGGGTGAGTAGGATACATACACATTTGGATAAGGATATGGGTGAAGTATATTAGGATAGACGGGGAGGCAGGTACACAGGAAGGTTCAGCGAGTAAATAGTGTTTTATCATTATGAACTTGAATGAAGATTGTATTGAATAGTTAGTGATACAGTAATTGACATACTACATAGCTTTAACATACCAAAACGCCTTGACATACCACATAGCCATGACATAACACATAGACAAACTAACAGAAAAGAGTGCTGATCAAGTACATAGCTATGTGCTAGGTTTACAGATTGTTTTTAGATTTACAATGGAAGGTATAATATCGTTCTTATATGTGTCTGTACGAGCTCTGAGTGGAACAAGTCGATTGTGATGACAAACTGTGGTCCATAGTGGAGGGGCGTAGTGTGGAGGAGTAATCTGTGACGGAGTGTCACCATTTTATTGCCAGACTGCCGTGTGAGTTGCAGGTGTTGGTCGGAGAGGGTGGACATGATCAGCGAGATGAGGGCCTCTTGGTAGTTGGTGTAAGATGGGCCTAGGATGATTCTGCATGCTCTTTGCCGCAATCTTCCCAGTTGGTGCCACTGTTAGTGAGGAGGACCAACCTAGGGAGGCGTAGGATATGCATAAACGGAAGAAAATGGAACACCGAGTGATTTTAGTCGGCGGAGAAGGTACAAATGGTATGAGGAAGATTTGATGATAGTGCTGACATGACTCTTCCAGTTTAAGTCATCTTCTATTGTGATATCATGATGTATGAAGTTTATGACTAACCAGAGGATGTCAGGCTGAGTGTGACGTCTCGGGAAGGATGTCAGGCTGAGTGTGACGTCTGGGAGAAGGATATCAGGTTGAGTGTGATGTCAGGAGGTAGGATGTTTTCCGCGCCCAGTTTGATGCGCATCATCACAGTCTTGATATGGTTGATGGTGATGTCGTTGTCCATAGTCCACTCCTGAAGGTTGCTGATGATGTGCTGGAAGGCACTGAAGCCATGGGAGTTGCTACTGACAGTGACGCTAGGGTGGGGTCGTCTACGTTCTTCCAGTAGCAGTTTGTCCTTCAAAGCATCGTTGATAAGGATGAGGCAGCAGTACGGCCCCATCTTGGTGCCCTGAGGCACACCGCATGTTAGGGGTCGTGATGGCGACGTGGCTCCCCTAAAGCGGATGGCTTGTTGTCGTCCGGTCAGGAAAATCGCCAGCCACGAGATGAGACAACCCAGTGGTCCCAGGTCGACGGCTTCCTTCATGATGATGTTACGGTGCACTAAGTCAAAAGCCTCAGTAAAGTTTACGAAGGTGAGCGCCACCGAGGTCCTGTGTCCCTCCAAGTTGCAGTTAATGAAGTCTAGGAGGCTGACAAGGCAGTGAGTATTTGGGGAAGCATGCTTTTTTTCAAACTGCAGAGGGTCTACTGAATCAGCAGTGTCAGCATATATGTCCAGTCAAACTCAACACTTTCAAAGAATTAGAGTAGAGATCAGAGGGAGACTCTGGGTTGGTGGATATGGATAATGAAGTGACACCTGTTGTCTTCCAAGCTGTGGGGCGTTTAGATTGCTTGAGTGAAGCATTGATTATGGCAGTTAGCGGTGTAGCTAATTCAGGGGAAGATTCCTTGTACAGTTGTGGTTGAGCGTTTGGTTTTAAGTCACTGAAGGCGCTTGTCTACTTGATATTCTTCTACTGTGTTCGGGGGAAATGTGGTTAGTTGGTATGCTAGGGTAGAGCTGATGTTGTGGTAATCTTTAGCAAATATTGGAAAAGTGGTTGCTGATATAGCGAGCGGCCTCCTCATTGTTAATTTGGTCTACATAAGGGAAGGGAGAGAGCCTTGGCTTGTCACGGCCAGTTAGTTCTCGAATTCTGTCATGCCACTAACCGATGCTGCACCTTGGCTGGATATTAGACCTTCTTCGCAGTTCGTACTTCGTGTTGCAGTTTGTTGTGAAGCTGCTAGTAGAGGTTGCGACGGTGGAACGCTCAATTTCGCTGGTGTATGAGCCGCTTAATGTGGTGGGTGATCCAGGGAGAGTCAGCCGTGTGTCACTTGTGTTACTACCGTCTTCTGGGGAGAGAAGCGTTGGTAGGCCTGGCTGCAGGCTTCCTGATGCTTCTCCCGCATGACCTCAACATAATCTCCTCTGGTCACCTCAGTCCTGTGATCACGTCGTGTTAAACACCAACGAAAGTAAGTGGCCGATAAGTTCTGGTGTCTGCCCATTTGTGTGTGTGTGTCTGTGTGTGTGTGAGTGTGTGTGTAAGGACCAGCGAGATCCTTGCACATCATGGCTCTCCAGGGGCACCACGGAGAGGTCCTCGGGCACACGTGAGGGAAAGATTGCAGGAAAATAGTAATTTTTGTAAAAATATCATTATTATTAATTTTCACTATTGTTTGGTCGTTTACTTTAACAATACTTTTGAATTTCTTTTCCTGTGTGCTCGCCCACGGCTGGGGTGCCGGGGGTTTAGTGAAGGTTTCCCTGTCCTCTGGGTGGGCTTGAGTGGACACAAACACACGAGCAACACGAGTGAAAAATTCTCTCCCCTCAACAGGCCAACACTGGGGAACACTGGGTTAGCTCGGGCTGGCACACGAGCATAATCTCATTAAATGTACGTGAGGATTAATGGGGAAAAAGGTGTTACGTTTCGGCTCAAATTTCCCATTCATATCGTCGTAATTCTGACTACAAAGCGCTCATCCGCACAACTGACCGATGAAATATGGTTCCTTTGTATTGGTTATATAAATCCATATGACTTTGTACCTAGTATAACCTCGAATATTAATAAACAAGAATAATAGTTTTAGCTCAGCAAGACCACCAGCTGTCCGTGTGGTCCCTGACGCAAACTGACAGACCCTGACGGACCCTGACAGACCCTGACGGACCCCTTCCTTGCCTTTATGGAATAGATGTTACAGAAATCGACGATGGCTTAGAATAATGGGATGAAAGATTGACGATACAAGTCAACGGGAAGTGACCACTTTCATTCCTTATACCACTAAGCTCATCCGCCACGGTATATAACATACAGTCAACGGGAACCATTGAGTCCAGGGTTAAGAGATAACATGTATAAAGTCAAGGTTGGCGGGAGGGTAGGTAATGACACCCGTGAGATCAGGTGCACCGCAGGGCACCTGCGCAGGTTAACCAACCTTCCCCTAACAAGAGGAAGAACAGGAAGGGACGCCACACTGTTATCTCACCTTACTAACCATGGTAACATGTGCCACTTACTGACTGTGGTAACATGTGCCACTTACTGACTATGGTAACATGTGCCACTTACTGACCATGGTAACATGTGCCACTTACTGACTATGGTAATATGTGCAACTTAATGACTATGGTAGCATGTGTCACTTACTGACTGTAGTAACATGTGCCACTTAATGACCATGGTAACATGTGCCACTTACTGACTATGGTAACATGTGCCACTTACTGACCATGGTAATATGTGCCACTTAATGACTAAGGTAACATGTGCCACTTACTGACTATGGTAACGTGTGCCACTTACTGACTGTGGTAACATGTGCCACTTACTGACCATGGTAACGTGTGCCACTTACTGACTGTGGTAACACGTGCCACTTTCTGACCATGGTAACATGTGCTTCTTAATGACCATGGTAACATGTGCCACTTACTGACTGTGGTAACATGTACCACTTACTGACCATGGTAACATGTGCCACTTAATGATTATGGTAACGTGTGCCACTTACTGACTGTGGTAACATGTGCCACTTACTGACCATGGTAACATGTGCCACTTACTGATTGTGATAACACGTGCTACTTACTGACCATGGTAACATATGCCACTTACTGACCATGGTAGCATGTGCCACTTACTGACCATGGTAATATGTGCCACTTACTGACTATGGTAACGTGTGCCACTTAATGACTGTGGTAACATGTGCCACTTACTGACCATGGTAACATGTGCCACTTACTGACTATGGTAACGTGTGCCACTTACTGACTGTGGTAACATGTGCCACTTACTGAACATGGTAACGTGTGCCACTTACAGACTGTGGCAACATCTGCTACTTACTGACTTTGGTAACATGTGCCACTTGCTGACTTTGGTAACATGTGCCACTTACTGACCATGGTAACATGTGCCACTTACTGACTATGGTAACGTGTGCCACTCACTGACTGTGGTAACATGTGCCACTTACTGACCATGGTAACATGTGTCACTTACTGACTATGGTAACGTGTGCCGCTTACAGACTGTGGTAACATGTGCTGCTTACTGACTGTGGTAACATGTGCCACTTACTGATTGTGGTAACATGTGGCACTTACTGTCTATGGTAACATGTGCTACTTACTGACCATGGTAACATGTGCTACTTACTGACTGTGGTAACACGTGCCGCTTACTGACCGTGGTAACATGTGCCACTTACTAATTGTGATAACAAGTGCCACTTACGGACTATGGTAACACGTGCAACTTACTGACCATAGTATGAGCTACTTACTGACTGTGGTAACACGTGCCGCTTACTGACCGTGGTAACATGTGCCACTTACTGATTGTGATAACACGTTCCACTTAATGACTATGGTAACACGTACATCTTACTGACCGTGGTAACATGTGTCACTTACTGACTGTGGTAACACGTGCCACTTACTGATCGTGGTAACATGTGCCACTTGCTGACTATGGAAACACGTGCCACTTACTGACTGTGGTAACACGTGCCACTTACTGACCATGGTAACATATGCTCCTTACTCACCGTCGTAACACGTGCCAATTACTGATCTTGGTAATATGTTTCACTTACTGACTATGGTAACACGTGCCACTTACTGACTGTGGTAACACACGCCGCTTACTGACTATGGTAACATGTGCCACTTACTAACTGTGGTAACACATCATATTTTAGCGGTATTACTTGTCGTTGGTTTCCCTCGGGCTTACAACTATCGACTGTCAAGACTCATTTAGGCCGTCGACGTCAGCTTATAAACATTTTGTTATTAAGATGTGTTCACGATGATCCTAAGACCATACATACTTTCACTGCCTGCAGGGTTCGCAACATTCCTACCGGGTAACGTGTGGTCTCGGACCACTGCTTACAAAACAAAGAAATACACAACGAGGAACTA
>JAUUDZ010020680.1:0-11285 GCA_032361705.1 Panulirus versicolor | reverse complement strand
GAAACCACAGCTCCCTTTCCACATCCAGGCCCCACAGAACTTTCCATGGTTTACCCCAGACGCTTCACATGCCCTGTATATAGACAGGGGAGAAAGAAAATTACTCAAGTATTTCCTGCATGTTGTAAAAGGTGACTAAGAAGGGGAGGGAGTGCGGGACTGGAAATCCTCCCCTCCCGGTTTTTAGTTTTCCAAAAAAAAGGAACAGAGAATGGGGCCCAGGGGAGGATGATCCCTCTAATGCTGTCCCCTGATCTATAACAAAAATTAAGATGCATTTGATACTGATACAGAATAAGCCAAATGTGTGATCTCCAGTTTCATTTACATGACACTTACCTCTCGCGATGAAATGTGTTCATAAGTTTGTAACACAACAAACGAAGCTTGAGGCAACCTTTAACGCTAGCTAGCTCCACACACAAGTCTCGAAGCAATCACAGATGTACCTTCAGTCTATTAAACTGTAGAAAATAATCCAGTATCTGGTTACTGTATAAACCTTTTAACGCTGTATGCTAATCCTCACCTGTGTATCAGTGTGGAGAAACTCTTCAGGTATGATGGGGTGTGTGTTCATACCGGGGGCGTCATCCTCAGGTTTAGCATGACGATGATGGCAGAACATAAGCATCGCTCACTTACTCACTCGTCTCTCGCGGGACCGATGCGACCACGCACACTGCCTGCATCAACAAGTTGAATGGTCCGTAGTAAACCTCAGTCCTCTAAATGCTGCATTATCTCTCCACTTCCACCGTCAGTGTCTTACACACCCAACACATACTAGATCTGAGGAACACCTCTTGGTGACACGGGAGAAATTAAGAGTTCGACCGACACATTCAAAAAACTAGTTTTCAGGGATACCAAAGATGGCAATACTATCATAGAGACGGCTCGCTGATTGGCCGACAGCTGCCATCCCACTGACCAGCAGTGTGTTATACCGTTCACTTGAAATGAGCAGCAGTGGTCGATTTCCGCACACCAAGGAACGCCGTGGCTCTGCTATCTTATGTACAGTAATAGCTTTTCAGCTCCGTGTTATTGTATTCAAATGTTGCACCTACACGCGATACACTTTCAACAGATTTAGCGTAAATGATCACAAAAAGTCTTAGTCGGAATGAACGACAGATTTCTTATTTTGCTCATTAAGTCTCAACTTTTCAGGGGACGTTCAATAAAGATTTTCATGGTGTGTAAAAGACACTAAAAGTTCTGCAGGAGTTTCCGTGTGAAGGTGAGAAGTCTGTCTACATTCACACACACACACACACACACACAGTACGAGCGATGACCACAAACAGTCTCATCGATTACACATCCTCACGGATAAATACACTCGCATGGCTTCTACATTTGCGTTACACCACATGGACGACGGACCAAGATGACATTGACAGATCTTCGATGAGCCGCGAGAGTTCTAGACCAACTGAGCGATCCCCAGTTGAACAACACGAGCCAGATCTTTAACGGGCTTCACCGTACGGTATGTCATGGGAGCAGAGCGAAGCCGAGGTCGCCACCAACACCGGCGGAGCGTTACGACGAACACCCTTCCTCGCCGAAGGCCACACGGACACTGAGTGATGTGATCTGATGTCTCTCATTCCCCCTGACGGCTGCCAAACGTGGGATCCGAAAACTTCCTCAAAACATCTCCGATCTTTCTCTTGCCTCACATCTCTGTCTGTATATCTGTCATTTATTCGTTTAATCAAACTGTAACAGCAAAGGTACTGCATGATTCCATCTGCTCGTTCTCCTCGTCGAGGAACTTACTCCGGAGACCATCTTTTCCCTGCCACTGATTGTAGCGCAGCCTTCGAATGACAGGAACTCCCAAAGAAGGGGTCATGGTGTTTTATGATAATGATAACTGTAGAGCAGAAGCAGATGTTGGACCCCCAGATATTCTTTACCTTCTAGAACCCTGATGTTGGTCCTGGAGGCTCGTCTGCCTCCACATTTCGGTCTAAACTCTAGCTTCTGCAGCTTCAGGCTGTCTGAGGTCGCGATCTTAAAGCCTATGGTGCCATACACTCGGCAGATTTTTATTCTGTGACTTGTACAGTTTATGGCAGAGGGTGTTTACTGTTTTTCTCTCGCTACACTTATGGAACTTTCATGAGTTGAGTGTGCCGCTTTACGAAGTTTCTTTCAAGCCTTCAGGGAATAATATTTAGATACAGAGAGAGAACCATACTTCTCTGGATTTCTAATATGTAGAATATGATGCATCTCTCCCATCGAAGTTCTATTACAGTCTTACATTGCTTTCCGTCGTTTCCAGTATGGTGGTTACTGATACAGTCACTACACATTTCGTAACTCTGCAATGTAGCCTGTCTTGAAAGGTGATGTTTACGTGCAACATTATTCTAATGTGAAGAATGTAAGTGGTTTTTGCTTCTCTCGTCTTGTATGTCAGCAGGATCCAGCCTACCATCTTCTTGAAGGAGGCATACCTCTGTTCTGGTTGCTTGCCGATCATCAAATGTGATCTCATCCTGATGTTTTTTATTTACAATTTCTCTTCGTGAGATGATAAGGCAGTTTAATGCTGTCTAATAATTTTGTAAATATAGTCATAATTTCTTCTTTGTAACTCTTCTTGACAAAACAAATGAAGCTTTGTTACCACATACACCATGCCCTTTTCAAAGGCCAACTGGATGACTTGATTGATATCCAGTCGTAGTCATGAATTAATAACAACAACAGAAAACAACAGTAACAGACACAGGCAACAGTAGTAAGCTACATGTAGCAACGGTAAACAGTTACAAGTAACACCATCAGCACAGATAACATCAGCAGTCGCCGTGATCAACAGTAACGTTCATAGTAACAAAAGTACCATTTGTATGTAAAACAGTAATAATAACAGGTAACAGAGTCTCTCCAGTGAAAGCAATAACAGCCGCGGACAACAACAGCAACCGGCAAGAATATAACGTCACAAGCACTACACTCACAAGCAGGATGAGGATGTCACACGCAAAAACAGTAGATCAGAGGTAGTATGTCACGCATAACAGACATACCCATAGTGAGTATAGTAACTGTCAGGGGGTAGCAAGTCGTCCGTAACAGGTGATAACAGTCACATTCAGGAATAACAACGGAAATTCGAGGTCAAGTTAAACCTGTAACGCTTACTGGTTGACCTAGCAACAGTAAGAGTCAAAGATAGAAACAGTCAATTTACCAGTCACATGTAACAGTAACGGTTTATATCATACCAGTCTATAGATAGCAAGGCTATCAGTCACATGTAACAGTAACGGTTTATATCATAACAAGTCATTGTTATTGCAAGTTATATCATAGCAAATTATATCATAGCATAGTCAATAGATAGCGAGGCTATCACTCACATGTAACGGTTGTAACAGTCAGATAAGACTAGTAAGTAATAACAAGTAAAAAAACACAGGCTCTATCAGTCCAAAGCTAAATTTCGCTCTGTGATAGATTTTGTGACGTGTCACAAATAACGTCACACGTCACACAACAGCAGAGATAACGAACGGTCGTAACGCAGCAACAACAGACGGGAAAAAGTGACAGACTTTGAGTGAGTGTAAGGCAGAGCAGATGTAAACGTAGAGTAAAATAAAGTAATTTTTAAGGAAGGAGAGTTGAGAGTGTCAAAGATGGCTGGGTACACAGGAGATGGAGTGGTTATGCGAGTTTGAACGTCTAACAGGAAACTCGACACCTTAGTGTCCTTCTCGGCTCCACGGAAAACTCATAAACACGAGGCCTCGGGAGTATCCTCTCTCCATGGATGGCTTGTACTGATGTAAGGGACACATAACTTTTTTTTTATTTTAGCAGCGAATACACATTGTCCTCTGTTACGTTAGCTGGAGAGGTAGACGTAGTGTATATCTTAAAGATAATTGGATGTTTTTCATTTGTCTTTCCTAACAACCATGACCTGATTCCTTTTTAAAAGCCAAGTTTTCCACTGCCTCCAAAACTCTAGAATTATTTTTCCGGCTTCAACTCCTTATGTTTCATTCTAATGCTTCTCGTACTTCACTTAATGCTCGGTCTCGATGTGGGCTTTCGTCCGTGATTGGAGCCTTTAATATAAAGGAAAGTTATGTAGGGTATACCTCAGGGGCGCGTCCGTTTTTTAATTTTATTTTAACGAACACCACATCAAATTATTTCTCTTCCAGTGCACAGTAAATTGTGTGATATGGGTATTCTAGTTTAGATAAGGTTAGGGTGTCGAGGTGAAATCAAAACTAACACAAAATAACACACCTCAACCCCAGCGATACACAGTGTAGCCCAGTTACTCCGCTAGAGATGGAGCAACTCGTAGGTTCTCGTTCCTCCTAACCCTTCATATTAGCATTCCCTCACTCCCTGATGCACCTCTCAGTCGTCCGATACCCCTACACGGTAATCTCCATACATATAGTCCATAGAGCCTCTTTGGCCGTAGAGCAAAACGTATGGACATACTATCATTCTTGTATTTGGAATGAGCCTCTGAACTTGGGCTATTTGTGCGTTGCTTGTTTTCCTGCGTGTGAATAAAAAATTAATTTTTTTCCGTCTTGAAAACATGCAATGGTACAGCCTAACCTCACATAGGGTGACCATTCTTCCTCTTCCAGCAACAGTCCTGTTCGACTGACTTCTGGGCTTAAAGTCTTTGAATATCTCCTCAACTTTCAATTCCTTCAGGATCTCGAGTCTCACAGCCTTCTCTGATCATCAGGTTTTGCTCTCATGAGGCGAGATCCACCGGCGATATCCTCTCCTATCGAACTAATGTCTGGTCATCCCCTCTGGAAGATCCTTAGAGAATCCATTGCTGTAGACCTTGATATATCGAAGGCTTTTAATTGGGTGTGACACTGAGGTCTGATCTTCAGATCTTCTCTCTACTGTTTCCCCTGCTTTACTCTGTTCTCACATACATCACTTCCTCTCTGGCCGATCTGTCTTCGTAATTGTTGATGGAACCACCTCTCTCATTTCCTCTGTCAACAGCGGCGTCCCTCAGAGTTCTGTTCTCCCTATTGCTCTTTTCTTCCGTTTCATCGACGAATTCCTTCCTTGAAGAGATAATCAGATGCACCAATATGCTGTCAAATCAACACGTCCTTCAGATCTTCTCTATTCTCCTCGCTGCATCTACGTCTAAACACTTCAAAACATCGTCTATATATACACTAAAGATTCGGACAAGATTTCTCAGTGAGGTACGTTCAACCCATGAAGGTTTAATATTACTTCTAGAACCCAAGTTTCCCTCCTATTTCTCCCTCTAAGAACCGTTCACAAATATCTTTTTCATGGCTCTATAATTCCACTACTCTACACAACAACTGTGTTTGAATCACCTTGACCTTTGATCAGCTTTGGCAAACACAAATCACGCCATAGCCACGTCTGCCTCGACGAAACTGGGAATCCGCTCTGACGCCGGACTTTCTTCAAAACAGTTGCTGCCATTATGCAAAGGACTGATTCGTCTCGTGTGGAGTACAGCTTTCACATCGCTGTACATATTTACCTGACAGAGTCCAGAGCAGTCCGACCTCCTCTTCCAGCACGATCACAGAAGCATTTCCCCAACTGTAGGTTTTCTCTTTGTCTCGTTATCCAAATGAACCAACAGAAAACAGAAACACAGACGCCAGGTTTTCGTCTATTTCTCAGTAAACTTCGGGGCAACTGTCTCTATTATAATGATATCACTTTTGCTTTCTGCCCTTGAGATCAAGCTGTCTGTGTGTCCCCGCCATTAAGTATACCTCTTAAGGCTCCGCAGACAACTGCGTCTCTACATGACGAGTGTGTGGCCGTTGGTAAAGTAAGGTTGGGCCATTGTGATGTCTACTATCTGCCAACACCGCAGTAAAAGGACTATGTCTTCTCAAGTCTTTCCCATCATATACGATCATAAACTCTCCCCCTCTTTATATGGCAGGCTTTCGCTTCCTCTAAGACTCTCTGATTATCTTTTTCCATTACATCGTATCTATTTATCCCTTTAGATATTTAAGCTGAGGCCTGGCCACGATGAAGACGTTTGTTCCTGACTATATCCTTCAATGTGAAAAGAAAGACTATAATCACATCTACCTCAACCTAACCTGACCTAAGACATGAGAGGACGCCATATTAGAACGCTCCTTTCAAGATCGATTGTACCGAGTGAAAGAAAGTGAATGATGTGAATGTCGAGTCAATTTCTCCAGTTTGTTTCTTTTGAAAATAAGATAAAACACCGTTAATGTCTCTATGCCAGACACAAGGAAACTTTGGAGAACGAACGGGTTTGAGATAGTTATTGCACTTCTCACCTCCAGCCTACAGTCTTAACCTCCATAGAGCTCTGAATTTCAAGATATTGATGAGGTTGAATATATCGACTTCGAAGGCGATGATTCGCAAAACAAAAGAAGAAAAATAAATCTAGCCTAACCTGATGCTTCCCAAGAATGGTCTTCAGAAGTGATGGCAAATGTTGTATTATAGAAAGACAGAAAAGTTGCCGCTTTTCCATTGCAGTCCAAGAATTTGCAAGTGAGCAGATGTGTGAGGGTTACACACCTGGTCCACGAACATAAAGTTCACGAGGAATGGAACTTCGTGTACGTATAAGTTCCATAATACGTATAGATGTTTCTCGATAAAGTACATTAACTCCTATAAGTAAAATGATTAACCCGGAAATGAAGCGGCAAGACTAAAAATTTGTCATAATAATTATAAATAACCAATGACCCCCTCCCCCCCCCCAAAAAAAAAAAACACGAATAATTATAAACAATGATAACGAAACCATAAGATCGTTAGGAATTACCTCATTCACCTCCTGTGGCCGACAAAACGCTCCTGGTCTGTTGAGTCGTTCAGTTTGACAAAAATTTCAAGTTCGTCTCAAATACTCACATGAAACAGCTTCGGATACAATGTAGTGTCTTCACTGTCAAGCTCCTCAAACTTGGCCTCAACCATCTGTTACGTTCGATTAACATCCTGAAAAAGTGATAAATTTCAGTAAGTTGTTTTAAGTATTAGGATAATAAGGGTAGGTTTCTATAAAACTTCACTCATTTAAAAGATAAATCGATTCAGTGTAAGGAATGTTTGCAAGGATGTAAAGAGTCAAGGCTTTACCAATTCATTTCAGTGTTATGTTCCGTCTTATGTTTATATCACGAAGACGGCGTGAATATGCATCCATAGAAAACGAGTCCGTCTCTTATGACAGAAAATGATTTCTCTGGGTAACTATGGTAATTATGGTAAACCTTTGTAAATACTGTTTTTATTCTTTGTCCATATGAGAAAGATACTTTTCAAGATTAATGTATGTTTCATTATGGCACTTTATATTAATAAATCAATGGCAATAGATATCGACTCTTATGGAGGCGTTGAACACACTGATATGTCCTAGTCATGAGCAAGATTCTAAAGCTCTCCTTAAAGGATCCCACAAATAGATATTTTGGACTGAGGTGAGCAAAATTGAGGCATAAGAAAAATCTTTGTGAGTCTTGTGAATCTTGTATATGACTCGGAGTCTATTAGTTCGTTCAGCGTCTAAAATTCATAATTGTATCCGTTACTATCTACTCATGGATTATAAACTGTTTTATGAACATGTACATTAATCTCAAGAAGTATATCTCTCGCTCACAGTAAGATTACAATTGATATTCCCACAAAAATCATAACTCAGAAAACGTATCATAGTTACCCAAATATACTATTTTCTGTTATAAGAAATCTGTCCATTTTCTGTGTTATTACTTTTCTCTGGTAAACATAGCTAATTTTGGCAAAATACTTGAAATCAACATATTTATATATTCTAATGAGATTTATATATAAAGTATAATACAAATCAATACATTTTAACAATGTAATGCAACTAGATACAAAATAGAATGATTTCATACCGACCAAATCCGATATTAAAGAGTTGAGCACATTTACTATCAACATTGCAGGAGAATTTGAAAACTACTTACACGTTTAAATCATTAGACGTATTCCATATACAAATAATTTCACTTGTTTCTTGTAGATATCTTAGCCTTGATAACGTCTGGCTCCCAGTGGAATATCATCCTACTACATTGCACTGGCATGCATAATCGAATTCTTATCATAGCCTCCTACTCTAGCTACATGTTAAACCATTAGCTCTTGCTCCATATCTCCGCTGAATTACGAGCCAATTCAACATCTTATGTACCTTGTACCTCGGGTCACTACCATTTATGATGTGCTTTATATTCATATTTCAATCTTTCACTCTGTATTGGTAACATATTATAAACGCAATCAATCCATCAAATCATCAAAGCCAACTAGAGTTTTGGGAGGAGCTTCAAGCTAATGCATCACACTGGAATGAATTGGTAAAACTTTGAGGTTTCACATCCGTACACTGAACCGCTTCATATCTTAACCGAACAGTTTTTGAATTTAGAGAAACCTGTTCTCTTTATTCGAATTCTTGAGAAATGTTTTATGAGATTGATTAATTTGCCAGGTGGCCTCTGGAAGCGAGCAGAAGGACGATGCCAAATTCGAAGCGCTTGAAGGTGAAGGCGATTCACTGTATCCGAAACTTTCTGACGTTCAAGACAATCACTATCGTTCTCTGGGATACGGGACTTTAGTGTGGTGATTTCTAACCGTCTTATGGGTCTTATGGGTTAATCATTTTAATCGCAAGAATTAGATTAATCTGTCGAAAAACATTTCAATGTATTAAAAAAGGAAGGAAATGGACTAAGTTTACGGGGTTCCGTTCTTCGTGCCTTTGTTAAGTTCATAGACCACAAATGTGACTCCACATCTACTCATTTACGGAATCCTAGACTACGGGAAAGATAGAGACGCTCTGTATTGGTATTTTTATTATCGCTATCATTCCTGCATGGACTGTGGGATACAGGTGAGAAGTGTAGTCATATTGAATCCGTGAAGTCCAGTAATTCTTCCTAAACATTTTGTCAGTGGCTTCTGTTGTTCCAAAGATTTCCGAACCAAGAGATCCGAATCAGTCTTGCTTCACTCTACGAAGATTGTCTCTCACGTGCTGATGTATTTCCCTCGCTATACTGTCTACCAACATCTCCTGTTGAACGACGGGATTCGAAACAGTTTCGCATTTAACTGGGAAGGTAGTCTTCTGGCGTGCTGGTTGAGGAGTCGTCTCTATAATGTCTGCCAATCTCTTCTGCATGTAGTGGACGGAGCTGTTTCATTAAGAACTGGATTTGCCTCTCGATGCAACTCACTAGAAAAATTTCCCCTTTCGTTTTATCAGATATCCTGGCTGTCAGAATACCGGGTTGTGAAGCCTCATTCGCAAGAGAGGGTTTTAGAATTTTTTTTTCCGTTTTGTTGCAACATTTGGGAAGTCTTATGTACTTAGTTTACATCAAGTTATTCGGGTTGTTTCAGGCCGATGTTTCGAAGCTATGAAACAGGGATGAACTTCTGTCTCATAGAGTCGGTTTCTGTCTCTCTGAAGCTTTGCTCTCGACCAGAACAGTTATTATTCCCTAACCTTGTTCATCCATACAATGTCCCCGAGCCTAATGCTAAGCACAAACCCCGAGCCCCTCCTTCAGCATACACCTGGCTCTCACGTGTCCAAACCACTGACACATGTAACACCTTATCTGTTCTGGAACGAACACCAGGTGTTTGCAAGATCCCCAGTGACTTACCGTCACTCTCTCCTCGTGTCTGGCGCCTCACCCGCCCAGTCCAGGATGGCGTCTTTGTTAAGGATGTTGTTCTTGGTCACAATGACACTTCAGGACGTTTCTTCAGTACACACACAGAGCTCCCCAGTCACGTCGTCTTTTCTGACTTTCATGTCTCTGTTGAGCTTCTTTAGAGCAAATTTCTTCCCTCCCAGCTGTTGTTTCCTTTTCTGGAACATTATTTCCAAGTTATGTACAGTTATGACTGCCTGCCTTTCGTACATAAGTTTCTGGTAATACGTTGTCTGCTTCTTAAGTTTGCAGAAAAAGTTTATCTTTTCCCATTTCTGTGAAACACTAAACATTTTCCTGACTCTTTCTTATACAAAGTTCCTCTGGAAGCTTTAACTTGACCACCTTAAGAGAGGTTCCTGACTCCACTTGTGCCAGGTCCTTCTCCAGTAAGCTGAGGTCCATCAGTCTGTCTCCCTTCGCCCAGCGAATCACTAAGCAAACGTATGTCGTCGTAAGATATCTTCACGAAATGAGTTCAAGTCAGGGAGAGAAAAGCCGGTGCCGGGTCGCCTCTCCCTGAGCTACACCACAACTCTTAACGGTCAAAAAATTCGGCCAATTCAGTGGCTGTCTATTTTCTTCACTTATGATGGCACACACCGCGTCTCCCTCATGCTCGTATAACTCATTACCGCCGTGTATGAGGTCTTGTACAACCAACCAATAAGCTCCAATAACACTGTGAGGTGAAATCAGGGTCTGAGAAAGGCTGCTCACATCTGTGGGCGCACCGGAACTAGCAGACAACATCTTCATTCGTACAGACAAGAGCGAGGATAGCGCAGAACAAATGTCTGTAAGTATCTAACTTCAGCGTTACTTCCACGTAGCTCCCGTTCCTCCACAGATATCAGTCATGAAGGAAATGTGAAGTATGATGCTAGGAAAGGTGCGTCAAAATGAAGAGCGGATGTCATGTGTAATTAAAAGATTTTGAATCTATATGATCCATCCTCATAGAAAAACTAATACGTTCCAGTGCTTTCATACTCGATGACGAAGATGATTTAAAGAGCAAATTTAATCAACTAAATTTGAATGTTATTGGAAAATTATGGAGGTACAGCTATACTAACTACAGACAAAATGAAATAGAAAATCTCCATTTATAGATCATAACACCATTCGCATGCAATCTGTCGGAGAAAATCTGAGCACAAATTAAAACTACGAGATTAATCTCTGTAATATCATTTAGTATTTAATAAAGAAAAAATAATATGGACGGAGTTATGCACGAGAACGCATATCACGCCACCTACCGGCGACGAAGTAATCGACTAATGTATTAGATTTACCGTATAACGCAAGAAGAAACGTTTTACCCATTTCCTTAAAGATACCGGAAACACGCACCGCCTTCACACACACACACACACACACACACACACACACACACACACACCATGCGCCTGTGCCCAGGTCGTGGCTGGACCGCGCCATCCTCCCAGAGTGTTTATTCTATATCATGACAAAATTTCACCCTAC
>JAUUDZ010020658.1:0-11285 GCA_032361705.1 Panulirus versicolor | reverse complement strand
GTGGAGATTTGTATTGTGCAATACAGACTTCTGGATTTTGTATTTAAATAAGTATTGCATTGCATAGTCATTCAGGGATGTGTATCCTTTATTGTGTGAATATGCTTGAAAAAGTCTTGTGATATATTTTGCACTTTATTCTGCCAGTATATGCTGGGGACTAGATCATGTAGTAGCAAATTATTATACCAAAGATGGACTGCTTGTATGTTAATTAGGCTATTTAAGTGACTGTAATCATAATATCTGTATTAATCTATTAATTGATTACAGTTACTGAAGTTCTTTACAGGCTTATAAGTGTCGGATATTTCTTAGTTTCAGGACGTAGTGTAAAATAATGGATGTATGGCTGAAGAGAAAATATAGGCATTTTGAGTATGTAGTTAGATATGATAGGGTTGAAGAGAAAATTTTGGTGAGTCTGCGGTATCTTCATTTCTGTTGGTAAATGTGACTGTTGTGCTTTGAATTTGATTTTCACGTGTAACATCATGTTGAAAAGTAATTATTTGTTTCTTTTGACAAGTAAAGCCTCTCCAAAGAAGTATGCTTACTTTACAGAGAGGTTATTTCATCTGTCCAGTCATGTCAACAATACTTTGATGTGGTTTGGAGTGTAAGCTTAGTGTGTATTATGTGTATAATTGTGAAGAATGCTTTATATGGTAGAAATAGTTATGTTGTGTTATTTAAACATTAGGATGACCACTGCTTCTGCTTATTTCTCAGAAGTTAATGAAGAAACCTAAGGCGAGTCAAATGAATTTAAAATTTTAAATCAAAATGTCAGCAAGTGTGGTAAAAGGTTTTGACCATCATCCAGTAAACTCTAAGTACTAGGTATTTTGCATTCAATCAGATTTATGCAGTGGTAAATGCACAGTGTTGGCTGTCTTGTTTACTGAAAGAAGAAAGTTGAAAAATATAGCAAGTTTTGGGAGATTGTAATGGCCACATTACTGAAGCAAGCACTTAATGATGGGTTTGTGATTTGCTTGCTGTATCGTCTCCACTTAAGACTTCGAATGTTGGTGATGTGACTGGTTCAGCATAGAAATGATCAGAGGTATTGAAGCCTGTTCCTCATCTTCATTATTAATCTCAGCAGATTGCAGAACAAGTAGGTTTATTGTCAGAGAGAAAATTGGGATGGATGGGTCCAGAAGAGATTTTGTTAAGCATTAGCATAAATAACTTCCACATTTTTTTTTCATGTGTTTTATCACTTGTTAGTTAGTATTGCTTAGTTACATGTCATATTTTGTGTGTGAATTACTTATTTGTTATTTGTCATATAATTTCAGTGTTTTTATTTTATCTATCCATATCACTGATACCTGTTCCTATTGGAAACTCCCTTTAGGGGGTGGCCATGGTGAACTCCAATGTCACCTATTAGCTCATATGCCTTACCCTTAACAGGCCATTGGTAGAGGGCAACTCTGTGTTTTCACGGCTTCTACCTCAAGGTCCCACCCACTACTATTACCTAACATGTCTACTTAAATGTTCAGTGTTTCATAGGATATTTTATGGTAAGGTTGTCCAAAGCATTGGTGAGGCTTGTGTTTGCAATATCTGATTATTAGATTTTGGATCTATTGCTGAGATTTATATATCCTATGGAAGTTTAACGATGTAGAGTGAGCATATGAATCTTAGTCTAACCTAACTGAAGGTGTTAGGTATATGTTGGTTGTGGGATATAAATTAGAAGCTGAAGAATAAATCCTTCAGTTAGGATATACTTATGACCTATAGGTTTTTCTATATCACTAATTTCCCCAATTTAGAAAAACTGCCTCATCTTTTTATATATTCATTAATTTATGTACAGTTACTCCAGGATCTCCTTCCATGGCAGAGTCCCATTGTAACCCAGGAAGCCTTTCCAGATGCTCTTGTAGCCCAAAGCCTCACTACTTCCAGTAGCAGGTAAATTTGGATGTGTTTGAGTGGGATGTCCTCTGACAAGACTGTACTCCCAAAGATACATCCATCCTTGCCATTGGTGACTTTTGACTCATGTAACATCATGCAGTTGGAGTTTGGAAACACTTGTATACTTACAACCTGCCCTAAGAATCCCTTCTGTCCTGATGAGGCTCCTGCAGTACTCAGGAAGCTAGCCACATCTACCCGTTGGGATCAATCTGTCTATATCTCTGATGCCTTTTCCCTTCGTGAACTTCCATCAAGGGGATTGCCATTGCAAGATTCCCTGCATGTCCCTGTCTTTACATGCCTCCCTCATGTAAACCATTCTTTGCATTTTTCCCCCATTTCACTACCCCCTATGCTCGTCCACTCTATTTCCTTATGGCATACATTGGTGGTCTTCCTCTCTCTCCAACTCCTATAATCACACTACCATGCATTCTCCTTGCAAACTCCCCTTGCATTCCTTGTACTTGCCCTAAACCACCTTAGAATATTACGTTTCACTCATGCTGCCTCTCCATAATTTGTCTATATATATCTATCTACTATTATCTCCAATACCTATTCCCTCAGGTGTTGGCCACAGGAAAAGTGTCTCCATATCTCATGAGCTCTAGTGCTGCTTCTTAGCCTTTAATGCCTCACCCTTAACATACCACTGGCAGAGGGCAACCCTAGTGCAGTTTTCCAGAGATTCTTACCAAATATTCCTACTGACTACTACCCAGTTTGTCTCCATGTTCCTGCCTAATGCTCATACCTACCACTTTTGTGTATTGCCCCTAACATTTTGCCAAAAGGCAGGGCAAGTGCATTGCGCTCACAGCAGGTAAAGTTAGAGTTACGAAGAATGAGTTGTGTGAGTTGAGTTCTGTCAAGTGTTATGTGCAACAAGGATAGATTGTATGTGAACAGAATGCCAAGAGGCCACTTGTGGATGAGTGAGTTTTGAAGAATACCTCATTTCCTTTATATTCCCTGACATATGAACACTCATACACACCCTCATTTCTTTCTTCATTCCCTCTAGTTGTTCTACATGGGCAGTATTATTTCTCCCCTATCGCAAAGGATAATATATCCCTGGGGATGGGGGTGAAAAAGTATACTGCCCACATATTCCCTGCATGTTGAAGTAGGTGACTAAGAGGGGCCAGAGCAAGTGGCTGGAAATCCTCCCTTCCTATATTACTTTCCAAAAGAAAGAACAGATGTAGCAGCCAAGAGAGAAATTTTCTCTCAAAGGCTTTGTCATCTGTTCTTGATGCTACCTCACTCATGTGGGAAATAGCGAGCATGTTTTAGTTGGCTGTGAGATAATGCTAAAGTGAATGTAGATCCCCAGGGGAGTGGTGGAGAAAGGGTTAGGAATATAAATCATGGTACATTATGAACTACAAGTGAAGTGAGTTATTTTTGCCATGATGTATGGTATGCTGGAGTTCTTGAGTCTGGTACTACAGCAGAAGGTTTGGAAAAGGTTTGATCCTTGTGTGCATCTTGTGCTCATCTCTCTCTGTCTTGATGGCAGTAGTTTGTTGTGTGTCTTGATGGCTATAGTTTGTTGTGTTGCGGTGTCGCCATTAATCCTAATCCGACCTTAAGACTCAACCCCTCACATCTCTAGGTTAGGGTGTGAAACTCAAACATGCTGAGGACATCCTAGTAACTGGTGTTCCATCCCACTGCAAATTTCATTACTCAACATTGGATTTTTTTCTGTTTGTTTGGCCTGGTGTAGAGTGAGGATGGAGTGGAAGAGTGGGCAGCAGTGCTTCAGGATGGGTCAAATATGTGTTATGTAAGCTGTTGACTGGTGTAGAGCATGTGAAGTTCAGCTGCATATGAGGTGATGTTGATGTCCTACCACTGTGATGCTGGTGTCACCTATCCTCAGATCTGGGTAGACTAGGGGTTCCTTGCTGGTGAAATATGCTTAACTTGGCACCTCTTTTATATTGAGGACAAAGTTGCTCTCCAAAGCACAAGTATGTACATTTTGAGTGGTATGTTGCAAGGTGCTGTTGGTGCTTATTTCGTGTAGTGGACATGCCTGATTGATTGTGAGGTTGTCAACGTATTTGAGGCATGTGTGAAAGTCCCTGGTGGTGCTGTTGGTTATTGTCAGGAAGGTAATAGGTCCACACACAGTACTCTAATGGGCACAACATTTCCTTCTCCACTAACAAAGCTTCCCAGAGGGGACAAAGCCACTGGAGAAGTGTGAACTGCAGTCCTAATTCATAGTCCCTGGATGACAACTAAATGGTCAATGAGATCAAAATCTTTTGAAAAATCATTGACCACAGAAATAATTTACCAGGTTTATCAAGGTTTGTTAATGTATCATACGTAGGTGGACTAGGTTGTGTGTGGCTGAGCATCATTTCACGTTACCATACTGTCTTGAGTCAGTGTTTGGAAGACTGTCAGACATAACCTGTGGTGCTACAGAGCTCTCAGGAACCTTGCTTAAAATGGAAGTAAGGCTTATGGGTCTCATTTCATGTGTGGGGCCAGGATTAGAATTCTTAGGCATTGGGATGATAGTTGCTTGTCACCAGATGGAAGGTAAAACTCCTTCCTCGAGAGACTTATATGTGGGTGAGAGGTATGCTCAATTCAATAGCAAATTCCTGAATTAGTCTGATGTGGAGGCCATCTGGAGGTGTGGCCATGGTGCTCCTCAGCTGTGAGAAATGTTTGTTCACTTCCCATGGTTGAAGTTCTTTGGTGCTGTCCTCTTCCTGATGATAGGCAGGCAAAGATGGTGCATGGAGAGGTGGCAGGCAGTTGCATACTTCAGTGAAATGTGCCTTAATTTGTTTTGTCATTACTGTCTTCCTTTTGTGTCTTCACAAAGATTAGAGATGCAGTGATGATGCCATCTTGATTTGGTGGATTTTATTTTGTTGCTTACTTCTAAATTGAAAGAGTTGCTGCTGTTAACCGCTGCTGTGTCCAGTCATGCTGAGATATAAGATGCTTTATTTGTGTGGTCATTCAACCTGGGTCACTGTTCCGCTTGGTAAAGGTTATTAGAGGGAAACAGTCCTCATACTTGATGTGGAGTAGATGCTGAAAGTCCTCTGCTACATGGTCGAGATTTGTCATTGATGTGATATTCATCCAATCCTCATTACAAATCCACTACCCAGAGGACCTGAATCATGAATCCCGAAGTGGCCTGATTGAAATGGGTTTGAATGTATGGTGTTACTGAGGCTCACACTTCCAGATTAGATGATGATGATCCGATGTACCAAGTGGTGCCACTGTGAAGGGGATTGTGTTCTATCTGTGATGCCCATTACAATTTTGTCTAAGTTTCCATGCCCGCTGGCTGGTACATTCACTATATGTTCAGCCCCAAGACTTCAGCATAGACTGTCTTAGTCAAAGTACTGATTGAAGTCTCCTAAGTTAATGAGATAAAAGGTAGGGTCATGAGCAGACAAAGAAAGGCCAATATGTATATAAAGTGGTAGAGTTTAGCAGCACAGAAATACTGTTACACTGAATTAAGCAAAGCTTATTTAAACACAAAACCGTAAGTCTTTATGAGCAGTTTACATTTGTATTTTTATTGATTTTTTTTTATTTGTTTGCCATTTTCTACAGTATGCTTGTTTAACACTTAAATTGCTCTTGCCAGTATCTGATGATCCTCTTAGGTCTGCTGTTACCATCTAGTGACAGTTTAAGTTTTCCTCCCTCAATTTATGTATCCAGCTGGCATGTTTTATCATTAGTAGTGAATAAAGGTGCAAGAAAATATTTTTCTCCTGAGCAATCCCACTACCGCCATCGTAAGTCCACAGCTGTGACCTGTAGGTCAGGAGTACATGTGAAATTTGAAAAGATAAGTGACTTAGTGATTTTGATGGGATTACAAAGTAAGGAGGGAGGCCTTCATGGAAGGCATTCCCTCTGACCATGTGCTTGTAGAAGATATTAACAACTGTGCCTAATTTTCTCTTTGTGTGATCTTGGGATAATGAAGGACTGGTAACAGGTGACAAATAAGGAGTTAGAGCATTTACAAGGAAGAAACACTTTCAATAACCTCCCCACGTATTCCAGCCTTCCAGTATCCTCATACTTATTTTTAATGTGAAAGATATAGTATTTGTAATCATGTTACCACTAAAGGTGTGCCTTTGTAATATAGAGGTACAGTGGGAAAATAAGCTCATTAGAAAAAAAGAAATATCACCCCAATATCCTCCAGGCACACATGCCAGCCACTCAGATCCTGACATATTTGCAGTGCAGAGTTGTAGTAGATGTAAACATATTCATTATGTTTTCCCATTAAAGCCATGCCTGTTTAAGAAATAGAGATACAATGGGAAAATATGTCTTGTCTATTAGATAGAAAAATGTATCAAGATTTTTCTCTCTTATTGGGAACTGTTAGGTATATAATTCAAGCTTCCTTTTCAAACACTCACTCAGCACTGAACTATGCCAACACAAAGGTAATAACTTGACTTTGTTTATTTTCTGTTGATTTTTTCATCCACATAGAAGGGGATGAACACTGGAGGGAATTGCACAGTGTAACTCGTAAATGCTGGGTGATTTGCAGAAAGTAGATTACATTATAAACTTCAAACAAGGTTTCCAAATTTTTGTAACCCATTATGAGACAAAAGAAATACATGTGAAAATAAAGAATAAGTTAAAAAGCAGAGCTGACATACCTTGAATGGCTGTGGTATGACACTGAAGTTAACTCATAGGTCCCCATGGGGAGCGATGGGGAAATAGATTAGGATGGTTGTGGAGGGTAGGCATCATTTAAATTTTCAGTTTCCTGTTATAAGCAAAAGAAAAAAGATATAAAAGTAAAGGGTATGTACAAGAAAATGAGCTCACATATTTTATTTGGCTGAGGTATAATGCTGAAGTGAATATGTAGATTCCCAGGGAGTGTTGGAGGAAGGATTTTGGAGGGTGCTCATCTCTCAAATGAATATAATTATTTATGAAAATAAAGTAAATGTGCAAAAACATGAGCTAACATACTTTTTTTTCTGACTGTGGCATAATGCTGAAATTAACAAGTAGACCCTCAAGTAATCATAGATGAGAGTATGCAAAAACCACTGTCACAGTCAAAGGGATCACTGAGTCACAACTCCTGCTGCCTACATTGGGCACAAACAAAGGCCACATCTAACAACTATATAAATGTCATGATTTTGAGGTGTAGTTAAAAAGAAGCCTATGTAGATTCGCATTACTATTGTGAATCCTGGCTTTTCCTGGACAGTCAGCAGTGTACACCTCTCTGCATGTAATGGTTGAAAGTTAAAGATGAATAATGAGTGAATGAGTTCCTAGTGATTTTATGTTGAAGCTGTGCATTAGCAAGTCAGTAGTCAAATTGGTCAAGATGATCAACCTAGGAGTCTACAGTTTTTTCTTGTTTCCTATTAATTTAGTCTTCTTTATGTATGAGAATCACTATGTGTATTTCAGTAGAGCAAGATGAATATTAAGTTTATTGTATAGATTAACAGAAAATCCTTGGCATGACCATTTTGGAATATTTTTGTCTCGGCCAACATTTGTTAACTTTTAGTGATACATAGTCATACAACATAGTAAATATATTTTTCATCACCATATTGTGATATCTACCTCACTTAATTGTTAAAAGCAAAAGTTGTTACTGTAAAATTAGATTCCATATGTCTTTACCATGCAATCGGCTGCATTTTTTATGATTTATTATTTTCCTATTTTTCATTAGACATAAGACCTACCAATCTGTAGTTATATCCTCTGGGGAGCTTTCCTTGAAATGATTAACCCTGAAACATCATATTTTGATACTTAACTGTATTCCTACAGTAAAATCCAGGTGTTAGGATACTGTATTTTTCTAGAGATGCAAAACTTCTTCCTGTTAGGTAAATGCAGGTCCCTACCTGTATTGTCTAAGGGAATTCAGCTAGGCATAGGTTACTAAATCATGAGTTGAATTAGAATATTTTGGATACTTTATTTTTCAAGTGGCAGAATATTTTTCTTGAGGCATAGTTTTATATTGATGAACACCATCTTCCACAGAGTTGATAATCATAGTGATCCATCTTTTTTGGAAGTTTGTTTCTGAAATTTGTCTTCATGTATGTTATATCTATATTACAATAGGTTGGCTTGGCTTTCCTTACATATCAAGAAAGTATTATAGGTTTTATTTCTGTGATTCAGCTTTTGGAACTGTTACTAGTGTTGCTGTATTTCATGCAGAAGTAATTTGTGGAATGTTATATTAAGTAGGTTTAACAGTTGCATTTTATTCCTCGGTATTTATTTACTTATTTTTTTAATGACCCTTCTCCCAAGATTGTTGTTGTTTATAGCAATAGTCTGATTAATAAAGTTTGCCAGAAAGGCTATGCATTAGTTAAAGTCAGCATTTCTATTGATAGTAACAGCAGAGAAAGATGCAAGCCTTGCAAATAAATATGATTTCAGAATATTGAAGAGATATGATATAAATGAAGGCAAATATGAGTTTTCTTACTAAGTGAAGAATGAATGTTTAGAATATGTGTGGGAAAGAAGCTTACTCAGGCATAGCAATTTGAACTGTAAGAACAAAATTTTAATCCTTTCATCCATATCTTTCTCATCCTTCCTGAGATTTCAGTCCTTTCATTCTTATCTTTTTCTTACTTCTGTGTTTCTCAAAATGATATGCTGAAAATAAATTACTTGTAAATTCAAGATAAGAATAATCTAATTTTTGTTTTCTGTGTTTAACAAAATTTACAAGGCTTATACTCTTGTATTTCTCTCTGTTAGAGTTGCTTGAACCCAGAAATAGGAAGTGTAAGCCTCCCAAATAGCATACACATGACAACTAATTCTATGCAGACCAACCTGCTCTAGCTCTGAAAACCATTTAAGCATTCATTTGAAATCCCGAAGTCCCTTCCACCATAAGGCAACTGAATTTAAGCTTGAAATGAGCCAGATATCAGTTTCATAACTGCATTCTTTTTGAACTAGCCTTAGAACTGAAAGACCAGAAAAATTTCTGTTCTGAGAATACTGAAGTCCCAATATTGGATCCAGTCTTTCATGGCAAATATAGGGAGCACTTCCACTTTAATTTCAACACATGGAGCCTGAGATTAGTTTTATGTGACATGTGACACTTCAGGTCATAGGTTTAAAGTCTGCTGACTGAAGATATGAATATATCCTAGCTCATTTGGTGAAATTTTTTCATAATTGCTTTCATTTTTTTGTGTTTCTTGTAAGACATCACAAAAGGAAGGAAAAGCAGTATTCCTCCTACACCATGTTTTATGACAATATGGAAGCGTTTCTTTCATGTAAGCTGATTTTTTTGACAGTTGACATAGAAATAGATAATTCCATAAACTCTGTACACAAAATGCAATTTATTTCTATTTGATGGTCATTAAGAGAAAAACAGATACAGTACCTAAGATTTGATAGAAGCTGAAAAGAATGAGATGAATTCTTTTCAAGTACATTGTTTTTAGTAGAGAAACTACATCTTGATTTTATCTTGCTCATTGTTTTTACTGCCAAAGAATGAATGGGTTGAGTAAAATCTTTTGAGATGTGGTGGGGTTAAAGAGGTCTGTGTGATGTCACCTTGGTTTTATATATATGGATGGGACAGGGAGTTTCTTGAAGTAGAGAGTAAAGTAGATTTCGCATTACCATTCAGATTATATGAAAAAGATGAGCTGAAGTGCAATGTTCTGATGCACGGTGAACTGTTGGAAGAGGTTACAAAAATGAGTATTTGTGATCAGTACTGTGCAAACATGGTACAGTGGAAGGGGAACAAAAGAAAGAGCTGTTGGGAGGAAGGGGGATTAATCAAAACCTTTGGGAGATAAGAGGAGAGAAAAAGGTGATAGTGAATATATAAGAAATGACAGTGAAAGATTAGATTTCCTAACCCCAGTATACGGGTTTGAGATATGGACATGGAATTAAGATGGTATTGGGATTCTGGCTACGAATTGAGCTATTTTGGAGTTGCTTATGTTCACAAATGAGTTGGAGCAAGGAATTCTGAGGTTAAAAGAGTTAGAGTATAAGAGAGGAAAAATGGGATGTGGTGTTACAGTGGGTTAAAAGAAATATTTTGCAGTGTTTTGGTAATGTAGAGAGCATAATGATAAGCTGTTAGAGAAAATTTTTAGGAGAGGCAAATATAGATGGTGAAGGGAAAACAACCAGCATATTAGGAGGGGGAAATAAAGGTACTGAAATGTACTGAGGATAGAACCCAAAAAGTTGTGAGGACAATGGAGCATGCCAGGGGGGTGTATTTAGATGGGGCAGTATGGAGACTTCAGCTATGGCCACTTTCCCAGGGGGAAGTTCTCAAACGGAACAAAGTTTTGGAGATATTTTGATAGATATGAAGAGACATTGTGTGTGCATGATCCGTTGACTTAATATTTGATAGTATGCACCAAGGGTTTACATGTATAGAAGTTTCATTTTAAATATTAGTAACAAATGCTGATTTGATGTGAAGGCAATGTTAATCAAAGAAACCTGCAACAGGAGTAGGTAAGGTATTCCTCACCATTGCATTGCAGATTCAATGCCAGGCTTATTGACATATTGATATATGAGGTGGATAAGAAAGAACAACTTTTGCTTGATATATTGCTCATTTGTGCTTTAAAACTCCTGTGTTCAAATGTGCTTTGTTTGATTTTTCAAGATGGCTGCTTCTGTTCAAGCAAGTATGAGCTGGTAGTATTCATAGATATCCTAGAGGCCCTAATTACTTTCAGAACTCAAATTATGTATGTAACATGTATGCACAAAGTTATTTAGATTTTTTTTTTTTTGTCCTTTTAGAGTCTTCAGGACTAATTTTTAAATTTTCATTCTTAATAATAGATTTGTAATTGATCAGCATTCTGTTTGCCATGAAATTATAAATATTTTGGTATTGATATTTTTGTTGTCTTTATTATTATTGCTCCTGGAAATAGAGGAAAAAAGAATACTAGCCATATTTCCCCTGATGTGTCATAGAAGATGACTGAGGTGGAAACATGGTGCTAGAAATCTTTTCCTCCTATCTCACTGGAAGAGAGAAAAGAAGAAAATGAGCAATTGAATGAGAACAATTTGTGATAATCATGATTATAGAGGAACTCTGGCTTATAAAGTGTAGAGATTTGATGTATTTTTTGTCCAGTGATTCCACATGTATATATTTTACATGTAGTGATTTTACATGTATATATTTTTACAGTCCCAGTAGTCTGATTGAAATTTCCTGTTTCCTCAATTAGGTTTCAATCATTTTCTAA
>JAUUDZ010020647.1:0-11285 GCA_032361705.1 Panulirus versicolor | reverse complement strand
AGAGAGAGAGAGATGGGATCAATACCGAGTCTGGCCGCCAGAGGGCAGCTCCCTCCCCACTGCTCTTCCTCGCCCCTCGCGCCGTTCTCCTCCCCTATTCAACACCTAGCTACGGGGCGCCCTTCCCCCCACCTTTTACCCCCTTTTTTCTACACCCAGGTGGGGATGTCCTTTAACCCCACCCCTCTCTCCACTTCTACAACCAATCTGGGAGTGGTTGGGGAAGGGGGGAAGGGCTCACCCTGAGCGTCTCTGTTACACGCCTAAGTTGGGGGCGTGTCTTCTGATGTCTCCCTCTCCCACACCCAGGTGGGCAATGCCCTTCACCCTTCTATCCTATATTCAGGTGGGGATTGCCCTTCACCCTCCTCTCCTATACCTAGGTGGGGACCACCCTATTGCCCTTCACTCTCCTCTCCCACACCAGAGAGGGGACCACCATTCATCCTCCTCTCCCACACCCTAGTGAGGAGTACCATTCATCCTCCCCTCCCACACACAGGTGGGGATTGCTCTTCACTCTGGTCTGTACACAGTTAGTGACTGCCCTTTACCCTCCTCTCCCACATACAAATGGGGATTACCCTTCCCCTCTACTATACCCAGGTGGGGATTGCCTCACTTTCCTTCACCCTCCTCTTCAACAGCCTTACTTCCCTTCACCCTCCTCTCCTACATCCAGGTGAGGGTTGCCCTTCACCCTCTTCTCCAACATCCAAGTGAGGGTTGCCCTTCACCCTCCTCTCCAACATCCAGGTGAGGGTTGCCCTTCACCCTCCTCTCCTACACCCATGTGAGGGATACATTTACATCCCTTCCTCCCATCCTTTACCTCCCTGACTTCTCAATATGATGTTCAAGAAACTCCAGGCTAGCAGCTGGCCACTGATGCTGCTGGTCACTGATGCTGCTGGCCACTGATGTTGCTGGCCACTGATGGTGCTGGCCACTGATGCTGCTGGCCACTGATGGAACGCATATTTATTAATCCATCAAGTTACCTTAATAATCTGGACACATGGAACTATGCCTGGGTGAGACGGGTTGTCTCCTGCCCAATTACAAGGACCTCCTTTACCATTGCTCTTATATAATCAAAACACGTTGCGAATACTGTCCCGAATACGTTCATATACTCAAAATACATTGAATACCTGCATCAAATTATTCTAAATACATTTAGCGTTTCATGTCTAATTGTCTGAAGCATAGTTAACATTGCTCCTAATTATTCAGAGGGCAATTACCATTTTTCCTCATTACTCAAAATGCGTGAAATATCATTAATGTTAATATCAATATCAATATCAGCAGTAATGTCCATATTGATAATATTTACCAATATTCATATCATATCAATATCAGCATTGACACTGATAATATATAGAATATACTTCCTGTTGTTTATGATTGTTCAAGAGACAGGTGATATAGGCCAGGATCAATTACAAAATGGTTACAATGTTCAGAGTACGGTTAGAACTGGTCTGAATTTTTCATAGTACGGTTAACTTTGCTCCTTATTATCCGGAATGAGGTTCATCTGAGTCTAAATCTGCCAGAATCGTGTTCCTATGGCGCCCAGCCCTCCTTCCCTCGGCTGATATGATCTAATATAACGCTCGAGGACCTCTATGGGCGAAGTCCTGGATCATTAAGACTAGAAATATTGTAATGAAAAACCGTGGAGCGTTCCCTTAATGAATGCCATCACCCAGTGGGAGGGGCGCGCGCGTGGGTCTGTGTGTGTGTGTGTGTGTGTGTGTGTGTGTGTGTGTGTGTGTGTGTGCGTGTAGTACATCACTGTGTGCGTATGGTTTGTGTGTGTGTATGTATGTAGTACATCACTGTGTGCGTATAGTTTGTGTGTGAATGTATGTAGCACATCACTGTGTGCGTATAGTTTGTGTGTGTATGTATGTAGTACATCACTGTGTGCGTATAGTTTGTGTGTGTATGTATGCAGCACATCACTGTGTGCGTATGGTTTATGTGTGTATGTATGTAGCACATCACTGTGTGCGTATGGTTTGTGTGTGTATGTATGTAGTACATCACTGTGTGCGTCTACCGGTGAGCAAGCGAACACGTGTGAGCTGGTGTGCAGTACATACATAGATGACTGTGATTACCATTTATGATTACTAATACTAATTGTTTGATACTGGAAAAGGGTTCTACACTCGCGCTGTTCCGTCTCTTAACCTTGTATGTATATACCATGTATTTAATCCTCTACACACACACACACACACACACACACACACACACACACACACACCATAGCGTAAGTCAGGTGCACATCAACTGACCAACTCCAACTGCAGGGTGAAAATCTGGGATTGGCTGTGTACAGACTTCCGCGCTTAAGATTCGTACTCGGGCGGGCCCGTACCTTACTCACGGTCTACGACCCTAGCCACTACGCCATGTGAGCTTTATCTTTATGTACAACTACGTACTTGTGTGTGTACGTGTGCACAGTTGTGTGCGAGCAAGCTTTCAGTGCGCCCCAGCTAGGTACTGGTCAACGCTTAAAAGAGCTTCATCGTTCCGACCAAGCTGAGCTATAACCATGAGCACATCTCGCCGAGACCCACGACTCTTCGCCTTCGTCAGGATCCGACCACACACACCACACGGACTCGAAACAGACATGGACAATCCTCCTCTCTATTCTCGACGACGCTGCCTGCAGGCTCCCACCGTGTAATTAACCTGTCCTCATCAGGCCTCGAGTAAGCCCTGATCAGACGCAGAACAGGCTCTCTGGTAAGACCCATTCAGACGCCGAGCAGGATTTGAGTAGGCTTCAAGACGGCTTTGAGTAGGCTTCAAGACGGCTTTGAGTAGGCTTCAAGACGGCTTTGAGTAGGCTTCAAGACGGCTTTGAGTAGAAGTTAAGAGACGTAGTGACTGAACTTCAGCTAGGTGGCTATGAATGAAAAAGCTGTGTAATAAGCGTTTGAGCAGGCTGTAGCCGGATGTAACGTGCTATTTCCAGACACCAACCAGACTCTGGGCAGCCATAAGACAAGCCCCAGCCAAAGCCTAACGAAGCCATAGGAAGGGCGGGATGGGGCTCACGCCACGCTACGGCCACTAAGCCGAATTCCATTCTAAACATGCTTCAGTATAGCATTCATCAGGCTCTGTAATGTGCCTGTCCAAACTGTAAACAAGACCTCACCAGGATCTACCTTCACCAGACTCTGAACGATGCTTCACCAGGCTATAGAATCCCCAGGCTCTGAACATGCCTCACCAAGCTAGGAATAATGCCTCACCAGGATATGAACAATGCCTAACCAGTCTATAGATAATGCTTCACTAACTGTAAACAGTGTCTCATTAGGTTCAGAATAGTCCTTCCACCAGGCACTGAACAGTGCTCCATCGAGCTTTGAACAGTTCCTCACCGGGCATAATACAGTGCCTCACCAGGCTATGAACAGTGAATCATCAGTATCTGATCAGTGTTTCCACAAGGCAATGAACAGTGACATCAGTATCTGAGCAGTGCTCCCACCAGGCTATGAACAGTGACCCATCAGTCTCTGAGCAGTGTTCCCACTAGGACTTGAGCACAGCCCGTTCAAGCTATAAATATTGCTTCACCTGCCGCTGAACAGTACCTCACAAGTCTCTGAACACTACCCCACAAGGTTCTGAGCAGTGTCTCACTGGGATCTGAACAGTGCCTCAGCAGGCTTCGTACAGTGCCCCATCAAATCATCTAAGATGGTTGACTAGACTCTGAACATTGCCTCACCTCACCTTCCGTATGCCTCACACTTCTCTCGCACATGTAGCCAGCGCTTCCCTTAAATACCTTACATTTCCCCGAACTTCATTTACTTACATATTTTACCATTCTGCGCGACTGATCAGACAACCAACCGGGCGCCCCCTTCAGAACATTCACACTCGAGAGTTTCTTCTTTGCATGTCTGACAATTAATACATAATCCAGTGGTGCCCGCATATCATCCACCCTGCTCAACCACGCATGCTTTTCAGTTTTTCCGTTGGAGGCTCCAGTCACAGCTAAAACTCCAAATCAAGGCCGAGTTTTAACTGAAATATAGAGAATTATGAAAGGGAAAAAGGAAGACAAACGGATAGTATTTACGAATTTTGGAGGAAGGGAAAAAAGCCTGTCTTTAAAATGCGCCAGGTCATAGTTATTGGGAAAGACATGAGAAAGCAGAGATTCCAGAGCTTCGAGGTGTTGGGAAAGAAACGGATATCAAAATGGCCCACCCTTGAGTTACCAACGGCCACACAATAATCATGCGACGCAGCAGCTTGTCGAGTATTGCGTGGTCTTGCTAGTGGTAGAGGCACACGAGCAGCCAGCTCTCGGGTCCAAAAACCAAAGTAATACCAATAGAAGTGAGAAAGTAAATCACCATTGCAACGGGTCAAGTTTTGATTTTAGCCTAGGAATGTTTATAAGTCAGACCGTTTTCTCCTCAACACTGTTTAGTAAGGATGCAGAGCTAGAGCCACCCCAGATGTGAGAACAATACTCCATACAAGGGCCGATCAGGCCTTCGTAGAAACGGAGCAACTGCTCAGTAGTAAAGAAATTTCGACATCTAAACAGGAATCTCAGGTTCTCAGAGGTAGGCTATTTCCGTGATAAGGGGTCTCCAAGAAAGAGTGAATTTTAAAGTAATACCAAGTATGTTCAGTGGCTCAAGAGGTGGACCGATAGAGCCGTCAAAGGAGAGAAGAAAGTTGTGCGAAATTTTTGATAGAGAGATGAGTAGAAACCAGATTTCGTCTACCCACAAAGACATCCTTTCCACGTCTGAATTAACAGAGGAGACTGTGTCGAAACGAGATGTAGATCGAGTGAATGAAGCAGGAGCAGAATTGAATTATGTGGAGGAATGCAGTATTGAGTCGTCAGTGTATGAGTGTATTTGGTTACTAGTAGAAGACAGAAAGCGTTGATAAAAAAGCAAAAAATGTAGGAGACAGGTAAGAACCCTGAGGGACACCGCTGTTGATGTAGAAAGGGGGAGGTTAATCCATTAACAACCACGGAGATAAATCGGCCAGAGAGGAAGCTAGATATAAGGGAACAAAGTGAGAGAAACCAAAAGAGGGCAGCTTAGAGATGAGACCCCGATGCCATACCCTGTCAAAGCTTTGGATATGTCAAGTGGAAATACATGGGATTCGCCAAAATCATTCATGGATGATCCTAAATGGATGATCCCTAAAATCATTCACGGATGACGACCAGACATTAGTTAGATATGAAAGAATATCAACAGTGGGCCTATCCTTACGGAAGCTATAGTAATGATCAAAGAGAAAACTGTGAGATTCAACTGTGTCTAAGAATATGGAAGATGAGGAGGGATTCAAAGACTTGGGAAATAGTAAATGTCAAAGCAATAGGAGGACAATTTGAGGGGTATGAACGGTCATCCTTCTTAGGAATGAAATGAAGAAGGAAAGATTCTGGCTGGGAGACGGAACAAACGAGCAAGCACAGGTGCAAGTTCAGAGGCACACTCTTTCAGAACATGGGGATGGATGCCATCAGGACCATGAGCCTTACTAGTGTCCAGGGAGTGAAGAGCTTTTCGGACAAGCCGAAAAGAGATTACGGGGAGGGGCAGAGGATTAGCAAGAAGAGCATCAAGGGCTGAAAGAATGTTAGAGTCATCCAAGGTGGAGTTAGAGGAGAAACGGGAACTAAAGAGAGTTACTTTGTGTACGGCAGAGACAGCTTTCATACTGTCAGAACGGAAAAGTGAAGGAAAGGTTGAGCGACAGAAGTTGTAAGTGATGCCCTTAGGTAAAGACCAAAAAAGATCTATCAGTGGATGACGAAGAGAGGTTTTCTCACTTCCTTGGAATAAAGGAACGCTTCGCCTCACGTATAGCATACTCGCAATGATTACGGGCAATGCTGAATGGGAGTCGGAGGAAAAAGAATTTTTCCAAGCCCAACGTGCCTCATCTCTGCCTGAATGACCCTGAAACAAGAACGGTTTAACCATGGGGTGGAAGAAAAGCTCGTTGTGGAGGAGGGGATAAATGCTTCCATCCCCGCAAGAATAGCTTTTGCTATGCGTTTGGCGAAGACAGAAGCATCACTATATAAGAAACATTCATTCACCCATGGAAAGTCAAAAAAGATTTTCGTAAATTATTCCAATCAGCTTTGCTGAAGTGCTAATATTCACATTTTAGAAGAGGCTGTTGTAGGTGCAGGTGCTGTTAGAGTAGATATATTTATGAGAGGGTGATCAAATGAAGCAAATGGGTGTGAGATTGTGTAGTTCAAAGGGTTGGATTAGAGATGAGAAATAGATCCAGAATATTAGGGGAGTGGTCAAAGCTGTCAGAAATATGGTTAGGGTGGGAGATAATTTGCTCTAGATGATTAAGAATGAAGAACGTGAGTCCAAACCCCCCACCTCCAATATGGGAGGAATTCAACCATTCCCTATGGTGAACGTTGAAATCCCCGAAGTAGAGGATCCCGGCATGTGGGTGAAAAGACGCTACAGTCTCATGGAAGGAGTTTAGATAATCGAAGAAATAAATAGAATATGTAGAATCATGAGAGTAATAGGTGAAACAAAGGAAAAGTTTGTTAGTCGGGAGACAGACTGAGCCACATAATACCAGAGTTTTGGGACTAGGTTCTCGAGACGTGCAACAAGTGTGTTGATGTTGGAACATGCAAAGACACCAACTTTGAACCGGAATCGTGACAAGGAAGAACAAATGCGTATCAAAGAGAAATAAGATATTAGGCGAGGTACTGGACAGATGATGTTCGACAGAAGAGAGGTTATCAGAAAGAGAACGAATGTGTAAGTTCCTCTTTTTAGACCAGGTATTACCCTAAACCCGTGGCGATGTATGAACTACCCGAGCAAGGCTGCAGGGGACGTTTATGCCTACCAACTTGTCCGTGCTAAAAAAAAAAATCAATAAAATTCTTTTGGTTGAGTTACCCATGTACTGATATGAAATAAGAGGCCGGTAACACCTCTGTGCTCAGCTGCAAATGATGCACTCATTAAAGACAATAAAGATGAGATTTCATGGATGATGTTTGACGAGGTAGCAAATCCTCGACTAGCTTCATGCCCACCCGGCTGACAGTTTTTGTAAAGCTAATGAAGTTTCTTTCGCGCGTGAAGACAGAGAATACGTGGATGGTGATCTTACCAACAAACCAGTTTTCAATATGAAATCAGGGAAATGAATAATGCCTAAGAAAATAATGGGAAACAACAGCTTCCTTAACTTTGAAAGACAAAAACTAGTTGTGTAATGACTTTAACTCCGGTGCTCCACAACCGACAAACATCATCATCAATAACTATTAGTCACACATCCGCAAAACAAATACTCCTTTCGCGAAGATTATTATAAAAAGACTGATATTACACTCAGGCTGGAAGCCTTTGGGTCCACACAGAAAGAATGCTCCAGCCTCTCGGAGTCCGAACCTCGCCCTTGGTTGAGACGCATTATTTAGGAAAAAGAATTGAGGTCAAGCTGTGCGCTAAAGCCTCTTTTTGTGTCTCCCACGGCGCTGAGTCATCACCTCCCTGACTCTCACTCACTTACGCTTCATCGAGACGCTGGCATAATGGAGGCTCAGCGCTGAAGGAGGCAACATGAAAGAGAGTGCAAGTGGTGCCAATAGGATCATTTTGCGTTTTGTGATAGTCTGAGGCTGAATTGAAATTCCCGCGAACGTAAGCGAGCGACGTCGTGCTAGTGAGGGAGGGGATGAATGAAGGGAAGGGCGGACGGGACACGGAAATGTGACAGAGGAGAAGGAACAAGAAGAACTGTGTGAAGAGAGAGACAGAAAGGTCAAGAGGCGGCGGAATGACTCAAGCCATCACTCCACAGAGACCAATCCCACGTCGAGACACATCAGCCATAAAGTCCTGCAGGTGGACCCTCGACAGCGGTAATGCCCCGTGGCCCCGTAATTCTGCCCCGACCCCTGCAAACCCTCCCCCACCACCACCACGTCCCCTCACATCAGGGTCCAGGGTACAAATACACAGACAGACCCCCAGCGGAAGACTTACCTCCACGCCCGTTGCTGAACTTCCGCCAGGGGGCCTCTCCGTCTGCAGCCCAGCAACTTGTGTGAGGATCAGGCGGCCACGGGCAAGGTAGTGCCATACGACTCGTTGCTTCACTAAGCGTCACACTCATACCGCTAGTTCACTGACTCAATATTTCGAAGAGGCCCATGACAAACAAAGCTTAGTTCATGTCGTATAATTTAATCACTAGTATGTTGGGCAAATGTGGTCATGATGCGTTCGGATTAAGACTTAAATCGTTCACTGGTTTGATGTTTAACAGTGTTTTCCAGTGATTCACTCTGTCAACACTCCATAATTTTTCTGAAGCACTATTTATTGGTTCAGTGAATCAATACTTCATCACATTAGTGAGACTATAACACGGCGAATCAAAGTTGAGTTCAAAGAGTTCACGAGTAAACAAATTACACCCATCACTCTATGTCCGCCGCCTCGCTCAGTACTACTGGTGGATTCATAGGACATCTGTTTAGGAGATCTAACCACCCCCCGCTTCTGTGATGCCTATTTAACATGAAAGCGGTATCTGGTATTCATCATAGTTCCCAGTTCGACGTCAGATGGCGTCATGAGAAAATCAGCTGTTTTTATGCTTGTCGTCTGCTATTCTGATATCATTTCTGTCACATTTTCAGTAAAGAACATGGATCAACGCAGAAGGAAGAAGTGATGTCTGTAGAAAAATCATATTACGCACAAAAACATCTGAAATATCGCCGATTCTCGAAAGAATCCAAGGAAGGAAAGAGTTAATGGTTACAGTAACATACGAGAGTATTTGTTATCAAAATGGAATTCAGATGCAAAATGATACAAAGGAATTCCAACAGCATTAGACCACAGGGTCCCTTCGAGGATGTTTGTGATAATGGAAGGCATAAAAAACTCACAAATTAGTGGAGTGATAGTAGAGAGGTATACAGATGATAATTCATAGAGAAAAACCTGCAAACTGTTCACGTGACTTGGGAGGCGCAAATAATCATAGTCGTGGATGTGAAGCGAAATATTTATCAAGTCCAGTCTTGAACGTATCTTCCGTCCTGCTTGTATCAACTCTTTCTGGTAAACCATTCCGTATGGAAACAATCTTGGTGAAGGAAAATATACTCCTCATTCTCGTTTTTTCCCTCCTGTATTTGTCCTCAGTTAAAGGTTATCAGGATCTGCTGGTTCGGTCATTAGAGATAGAGTATTGCTGAAAGTATGTCTTCACTTCTTGTGTCAATATACTGCACAAGGTTCTCCCCTTTTATTAGTGAAAAAGGATTTGGGAAATGAGCTGTGTGTTCGATGGTAAAAGCCGACGCGTAAGACAGAAAACAAGATTTTTGCCTTGGCTTCGTTGTCTTGAAGTAAGTCACAGTCTTCCGTAGTTAGTGGACCAGTTGGGTGGGTAATGACTCTGTTGTCTTGCTTCTTACATAAATGTAAAATTCCTTAGGGTTTCTTTTGCTTTTTCCTGCAACACACGCTTCATACTTACGTCTGCTTTGTCTCTACGCAAATCTACATAATTTACTATTTTTGTATGTTTCATATGGGCTATTTTTCTTTTAGACAACTGGCACTTGTGTGTTTCATCATTCCACAATCTTGGCTTCATTTTGGAGTAAAACAGTCTACTACGCACTGGCGTCTATGTCCCTTCCATTGGTTTGAAGGTTTTACTGAAGCTTATCCAAGCTAAGTTCATGTGTTCATGGAGACATCATCCCAGATTTGCCAGTCAAGAGCAATGCGAGGATCAGGAGAATTTGTAAGTCGGAAGTCTATCCATCATTTTGAAGTGTTGAAAACGAGGAAGATAGAGAGTAAAGTAGTTCCAGTGCGGTTGGTATGCCTTAGATTCTACCTGCAGCCGTCCACAGCGCCATCTGGCATTGAACGACTCAACTAACATAAGCCTAGTTAGTGTTTCCTAAGTTGCAAGATGTTACTTTTGGCAGCACGCAATGGTACGGGGACTTAATTTCCTTACTTGGCTGAAAATCACCTTAAAAGTAGTTTGTCGATGATCACTCGTACCAAACGTTTCTGCAACTTCAACATTATTTACGAAATCCTCATTTGTGGTTGGAACTAAATCTACCACATTCTCCACGTGAGCTGCTTCCTCAAGTAATCGGATTAATAGGATGCTCTCAGGCTGGTTTAGGAGGAGTCCGTCCGCCTCCCTCAAGCTACTGGAGAACATCTGAATCTTTCAAGAAGGAATAGTGTCCTCACATGATCTTAGCCGGGTATATAAACTTTATGGCTATACATTTAAGACTTCTCATGATCCTTTGTGAACGATATGACATCTTTAAAAGTAGATCTCTAGAGATATTTCTAATTTGAACATCTTGCATGGAGGGGAAATTACCCAAGTTTAACCTAGAATGGTAACGTTGAAGTTTATAATGGCACCACAGAAGTACGCACTGAAGATGGATGAAATGTATATCAACAGACTCTTTAAATGTAGTTCTGGCGGTTTAGATTGGGGACCAGGATTTGATCTATTTTTCGTCCTTCGTATGCAGGTTTAGGTGTATGGTAAGGAAATTGATGTAAAAGTCTGTAAAACATACGTCACTAAAACGTACGAAAACTTTTCTTCATTTAAGGGATCCATATCTACCCTAACAATCGGCAGTAGAGTCGAAATTTACTCAGAGGATTGTTGACATCTTCCCTTTGCCATCAGTATTGGCTGTAGGGAAGTGAACACATCTGGCGAACACTGGTCACGCTCGGGAACAATCCTGCACGCCAGTAAATACAGGAGTCACCATATGTTTTATCAGATGACAGGAAATGGTCGCTGATATTGTGGTCAGCTAGGGAAAGCTAGCTAAGGTTTTGTTAGGTGCTATCTATTTTCAGAATAAGTGTCTATATGTCCTCTGATCAGCTACTAACTTTGAATATAGACTGATTGTATTATGTAATATTACTGCAGTGTTCAAGGATTACATCATTAGTTGCTGAGCATCATTCAGATTATCATAATCTATCAAACGATGTGCGATAAGGGTTATGTATTTGTGGCTAAATATAGGGCTGACTAGTGTCAAAAGTAGGTAATACACTAATCAAATATCAAAGAAAATCTAAAACCTTACAAAGTTGCCATTGATAGTACACACACACACACACACATACACACACACACACAGACACACAGAC